>WEDG01002011.1:0-40404 GCA_017591395.1 Schistocephalus solidus | reverse complement strand
CGTGTTTAATGGGTTATACGTCACTTTCCATAGTGGTTGATTTTCTTCGACCAAAATTTTCATTTAAATTTCGGGTATGACTTTAAAAAGTCATGTCGTAGTCACTCAACTTCGTATCCTGCACGTATCAATCGTAGAAATTATTTCGAGAGTCTTTATACCAGAAACCGCAAAGAGAACGCTTGGGGACCCACTGAAGAGCCGAACACCTCATTGCTGCCTCTTGTAGCTGCAGAAACATTGGCGAAAGACGTGTCTGGGCTTTTAGCTATTACATATCTTGGGAGTACGGTATACTATATTTGCTATATTTATATGCTGAAAAAGGGTGATTATTCACCGGCACAGATTTTTCCCGGAAGTCTCACCTTCTTGAACCTCAGAATAAGCATGCGTTGTTCTTTTTATTTTAGCAGTTCCCAATCGCTGCTAAAAAAAACAACCCATTTTACTCCTTTCTTTAAAAGTCCCTTTGAGTAAATTTATCGTGAAAAACCTTGCTTGCTGGTAAGGATTCTAAAATGTAAAATTTGATCACAAATTCATATTGCCTACCCTTTTTCGTAGTTTGCGAATTTAAAGAAAGCTTTAAAAATTGACATACGTCTTGTTTTAAATAACCAAGCATGTGTTGGGCTTGTGGGATTTACCGATCTTCGTTGGTGCGGTACTTAGTAACTCCTTATCCCCCGTGTGCAGTTTAAATGTGAAAACTCTGTGTTCGAAGATAGTAAAATAAAAGTGCTAATTGCTTTTGGAATGGTACCTTTTTAAATATCTCAGTTGGTATGCCAGATTCCTATCGCTTTGCTTCCCAGTATATAGCATTAGTTTTCCAACGCATATCCAATTTCAAGGAAGATTTTTGCCTTCAAAACCTTCTGGCTTGCCCACTGCTTGCTATCTCATTTGCCAAATGAAGAAAGCATATTGGTCGCACAGACAGGAGCATAGGCTTGCTTCAAGACGGAATGATGAATTATCACAAGTGACTACCCACAACTACACAATGGGATACGATTTGAACTTCGCAACTACGACGATAATCGCCCACACCAGAAGTAAGATAAGCTGGAAATTGATTGAAGCCTGGGCCTTCGATGGGAACCCATCAATTGATTTATCGACATGATGCCGGCGTCACTGGTGTTTGATTGGCCTCTGCCCCTATAACTGTTGCTTATTTTGCTGCTGATTTTATCTCTGCTCCTGGACTCCAGTAAGAGTTCAAATGCTCACATAAATAAAGTCATGATTCAGGCGAGTGAAGAGCCTTGTTCTTCTTTAATTGTAGCGCTTGGAAAGCCCCTTCATGCAGTAGGTTTCAAATTGAACGCTGATCCGTAATTTTAGTGGTGCAATTGTGTCAACCCTATCAAAAATCTTTTCAAGAATTGAAAGTAGAGAGAAGGAAAGGATGAAAACTTTGAAGGCAAAGGGTCAGTGGATGCGAGAAAATATCGGATATTTAGTTGCGGAGGTTTTTCATTTAAGCATGAAGGAAATAGATTGCACGAGCAGTAATGATCTGTTCTTCATCAAGTTTTATCTTAAACACTGAACTACACTGCTTTACAAAGCAGCAACGTTTTATGCACAAGAGATAAGGAGCCCTCGAAGTTGGGACGAAGGAGAGAGAGAAATAGAGACACGGAGACAGAGAAAGTAGCGTCTTCACAGAAAATGCTTGAAGACGAGCCAATCGGGAAGTGCACTGTTCACACGTTTTTGATGTTTTCAACTCTCATGGTGCTGTAAGAGTTATCCGCTCATGAGAATCGCACCTGAATTACTGTACTGCCCTTTGTATCCATGTGTCGAAACTATTAGGTAGCTCCGTAGGATGTTGGTTCACAATGCCAATATTTATGCTATAACAAGCATTCTGTCAGTGGAGTAAATCAAATATTGTTCTTAAGCAGTATTTCAGAGCATGAAATCACCTATTTACGCTGTTTATTTGAGTCCAAATTAACTTCTCATGTAAATGATATGTTAAATTAAGAACCCAGCGGTTGTAGGCGGCCAAAATAACCTTGTACGATCTTCTGTTAGGCTAAACATCAAAGCGGAATTTATATCGATGCATGTCAATTTTCGACGATGACTGAGAGCCATGATCTACAGTATCTAGGTGTCGGAACTGCAAACCAAACCGAAACTAACATACAAAAAAGCTATGCTAATCAAGGACCGATTAAATTCCAGTGAGCAGTCCGCAGTACTATGTCACATATCGTGCCTACACTGTCCTTCTTTCTACAAAGGTCCGACTGGAAGCATGCTTAGATCGATCAAATACGAACATAAACTGTCTGTGAGACGGGCTTACGGATTATCACATGTTGCGGCCCACACCTTCGAAACGATTCACGAGTTTAACTTCACCGCCATGAAGACAATAACCAAAGCCAGAAGCTAGACAACCCAAAAATCGATTAAAGCTTTGGCCTCCCATGAGAACTCAGTTAATCGATATATTGATTTGGAGCCTGCATCCAGAGGACTACAAGGTCAATGCCGGACTGGTTATACTGTTTGATAGACCCCTATCCCCTGTATTAGCTGCTTTTTATGCTGCTGCTTTTATCTCTGATGATAGACTATAGTCGGATTTCGAAACCTTTGATGAATTCAAAAATGAGTCCAATTATCGAACAGCCTTCTTCTTCCCTAATGTAAAATACACTTGAAATGTGGAAATTCATCTCAATTCAAGACAATTTGTGTTCTAAAACCATTGCAATGCTTCCTTATCTGTCGCATGACCCTAAAAATGAATACCATCAGAATTTAGAGTCCATGATATCCAAGTTTCGTAACATACATTTAACCATGAACTATCACAATAAATCCGCAATTTTTTGGATAAAATCCCATATGATTAACGAGGCATAAAGGCTATCCAGTCAGACTGAGAGGAATTTTAGCTCAGGCCTGTGATTTGGTGGGCGGGTGTTCAGCTTTCAGGTGATGGGCCTACACAACTAGCTTCCTCTTAGTTCCCCTGAACCGTTTCCTGTTCCGAACTGTTGAATAGACAGTCCCCAAAGTCTTATCTAGTAGTTGTTTTGGTCATTTTTCCTACAAGGCTAATTTTTCTACAAGCATAGGAAGTCCAATCAACCTCAAAAGCCTCATTTTGGTTTCAACTCTGGTTTTGAAATGGTCAATTAAAAAGCCACCTTGAGATATGCAAACCTTCTGAAACTTGTTATAATGCGTGGTTATTAAATCAGAGAAAGCTTCCGGAGCAGGGTTAGTCGTCTTTTGCTGTAAGGTTATTGAGGCAACAGAAAGAGCTGGTAGGTGTGATAATAGGGATGCTCATGCAAGTGGTAATGTCATAACTCCAGTTCTGTAGGTATGCCCCCAAGAGTGCTTTTATGCATAATTATAAATTCCAGGTCTTTCTGATTTAAGTTTCAACATTTTAAAAGAGAGAAGGGTGCAGTTACTCTACCTAGATATATTTATTACGCTTACAGTGAGGACGAGGATTTTGACGCTGGAATAAAAAATTGATTATTTTCAAGCTTAACACTTTTTCGGACTCTGTCCACAGTCATGTCAGCATGCCAACAAGTCAACTGGCTTCAATGTTCATACAATCAGTCTGAAGTCCCCAGTTTCTCTGCAAATGCAGAAATGGCATAAATCCCCAGTTATGGGACTAGTTTGTGCTCATAAACCTCATAGTAGGAGATGGATAACTTAGCATTTTAGGAATATGTCTCAGTATTGCGGTCGTGGCAGGCATTCGAGGACCACCAGTTTAAAAGTCTCGGTTTACCTGCCACAGTCCATGAACTGGGTGTTGCTGCAAATAGGCTGGTCCAATAGGGAAAAATCAAGTTACTAGGCTGGACCAACCCATAGTGGTTTGTTCACAGAACGACTGCTAGATCGTTACCATAGCTCAGGGTCTAAAATTAAACTACGTCTTAGACCTTGTGGCTTAAGGTGAAAATAGGCGATTAGGCATTAAAACGACGCAAAAGATGAGTCAGGCGATACACTCCTGTCATGAATCGAAAACAGGCGTTTTTGGCTTATCTTGGCTACAGAAATCGCATCGAACGACATTAAAGGACGCAAAGCACTTTCGAGACTGGCAAATGCCCTCAAAGTCGATGGGACCACTTTAATGGATACAGGGAAGACTGAACGCGTAATCTTTGATAAGTTTTATCTTAAGTCCGTTTTCTTTCTTATAGTTTCATAGATGAATTTATGTTCCAGTTAAAAAAAAACTGCCCAGAAAACGACTCTTTCCATGATATTATGTACCATTACTTTATTCCCACTAGAAGACCCTTTTCAGCAGTGCATCATATCCCTAGTTACATGCGGTGTTTCATCTTTTTCGGGATGTTTTAAATAGAGGGCTTTAACTTACTACCCATCGTCAAAATATCGATTAAAATTTCGGGATTCGAAATAACTATAGAATGAATAAGCCTGTAGGCAAGCTAGCGCTACGAAATAAGTTAGCTTACCTCGAAAAGATTCAGACGGTTCTTAAGTATTAGCCCTAGGTTACCCCTCCAACCTTCTAAAATTCTACGCAATCGTCTGACTGGTCAAGCCCGTTTTCCCAAAATAATCAGTTAGCGAAGAACCCTAAAAAACGGATTTCGGTGACTAACAAATTTTAACCAAACATTGAAGAGGAGTAAAAACCAGGTTTCATGCTCCCACACCCAAGTATAGATTAATAGTGCTCTGCGACTTTCCCTGATGATGGATTCCAGTGTGAATCCGAAACATCAGGCCAATAAACGTCTTATTCCAGCGATAGCATATTTTTCTGCAATCAACATCTCAATTTGGTTTTCTTTAAAATTTTAGCGTCGGAAACCTATTACTTTCCATATATGCCGTTCCCAAATCCACATCCTTACGAAATTAGCTACAACTGTAAAAATTGTCTGTCGCAAACGCTTATGTTACAACCTGTTATTGTGAAGTCGAAAAAAATTCAACACTTTCTAGGCGCCTGATAATTCATCGAACCCCCAGTTGCCAACCTTCTTTAGTCTGGGACATGTGGTCAGTTAAACAGACTGTTTCATACACGCACACTGACTGTCAGTCTTTGCATAATCTTGGACCCTTAACCCATTCAACTGGATCACACTCGTGCAGTCACGTGACCAAACAGCACGGGTCCATGTCTCATCTCTTGTTGTACTTGAAGTGCAATCCAATACTATATTTGAAGGATACCCTAAGATTAATTTTAAGTTTGATCCAGATTGTTCTTACGAGTACTGATCAAGGATTATGTATGTGCCCCCTAACCAGGACATGAGAACAGGAACCACCCGCAATACAGATTTCTTTGCGCCAAATACCAGAAAAAATAGGGTTATGTCTAAGCTTGT
Source organism: Schistocephalus solidus (assembly GCA_017591395.1). Classification (NCBI taxonomy): domain Eukaryota; kingdom Metazoa; phylum Platyhelminthes; class Cestoda; order Diphyllobothriidea; family Diphyllobothriidae; genus Schistocephalus; species Schistocephalus solidus. The sequence continues at coordinate 35,017 of WEDG01002011.1, read as the reverse complement.
GACTAGGGTTAAGGTATGTGCTAGGTTTGAGGTTAGGGTTCAAGTTAGGTGTTGTGGTAACTGTAGTTTCAAGGGTAAGATGAGGGTTAGAATTAAGATCAGGTCCATGGTTTAGGTTGATGCTCGAGTTAATATTAGAGTTAGGACACGAGAATATTCATCTCTCCTGAAATTATGCGTAAGGCGACCTTTAGTACTTGGAAGGTACGTTTTTATTCCTGCGTCCTGCTTAGGGGGCCATATAAGTTATACTTAACGAGTAATTTTCCGTCACACATCTTCCAAGAAACTACGGTCAATTTTTCGTACGAGGATACTAGTAATGAAGAACAATACTTAATGGCAAATCAGCCCTAAGGCATCTTTTCTTTTGAAAATTATTATTCAGCCTTCTCAGCGACCCTTTAGTTCTGCATTCCTAATACATAGCTTTCTACATTCAAAAGATGACAGGGAAAATTCTGTCCAGCAAAGGGCCACTTCTGGTTTTGGATAAGTTTTTGCTTTCCTTTGTTTTTTCTACAGTGTCGGGCTAGCTCGGCTAAATTTGTGGTAAACCAATGGAGACATACTACTGACCAAAAGGCCGGAGTGATCATTTTTCGGTTAGTTGTCTCTTCGGACAGCCGCAGCATTCCGAGTTTGCCTTCCAGGTGGCCATATTTAATCAGAAGGGCTAGTCCAAACAAGTATTTCCATGGCGACTACTTCTGGCTTGGCGCCAAGCGAACGTTTACCTGGGCACCAGAAGGGGACATGGAAGAAAACCAGCATCTCTTTTCCATTCTGCATTCCAAATAAATCGGATGGGATTATTTGGATGGTAAATCTATTTATCGTACTTACCAAGGACTAACATACTACAGTACCTGCGCCAATGTTAGTGTGAGTAATTTCGTCAACCTTAAGTACGCTTCGATTTATTGGCCTAATAGTTTCCGGTTTGGTCATGCTGAAACAGTTCGCACTGTCCATGCATTCAGTCTCTTTTTGCTACGAAGTAATTTATGCGAAAAAATGCCAATTATATTTGTAAATAAGACCCTTACGTTCGTCATTACCCCTCCTACCATTATTTTTTGTCCTTCAGTTGTATTTGCGTTCTTCTTCTTCTTCTTCTTCTTCTTCTTCTTCTTCTTCTTCTTCTTCTTCTTCATTGATATGCTTGGTCTATCTAACAGTACACCACCATAAATAACCTCTTTGGTTTTGTTACCTTCTCTTATGACCTAATTCTTCGATTTTTTGAGAATTTACGATTCGCTTTTCACTTTTTCTCCCGTCAAACAAACTTTCTCACGCTACGGTATATCCCGTACGCAAACACCTATTGTGAACCACGTGGAAACTTGGCGAGCGTTATAGTGCAGCAGTAACTGCACAATTGCCTTTTCGCATTTCTTAAACAACGCTTCTTCCCACTATCCGATTACACTTTTGAACGCTGTGCACTATCTTGATCGGTTGCAATCTCCGTAGGTCTATTAGCATTGTTGTACTCTTCAGTTCAATTGGCCGTTTGATGAGCTTTGGTGTCACCTTAGGAGGACTCACTTTTTCTTTTATGAACCAGTAACTTGACCCAATTTTGATTAAACTCACGGCTTCCGGTGGGGCCTCGTAGCTCAGGTGGTTTGATTGTAGGCTGAACCGAAGTTTTTCACTTGCTGTTGTGGGTTCAAATCCAAGTGAGGTAGCTGGGTGATCACAAGTGAGATAAACGAACATAAACTTCAGGAGAAATGTAACTATATAATCTTCCGTTTGATTTTTACATACGGAGACATTTTAGCTACCTAGGTGCCTTTTGTTTGCTATAGCCACTTGTATATCATATCCATTCGTGATGCTTAAACTTTTAGGCAAGTGAAAAACATTAAAATGGTTATGATGTTTTCCTTCACCTTATGACCTATTGTTCTTATTTATATATTTTATTTTTGCAGCTGCTGTTAAGAAAATTGACTTGATTTTAACGTAAAATTTCAGAATAAAACTTTTATTGCTGGTAGCCTTTGCTGTGTTCCCTGCTAATCCATAACCACGTATTCCGGCGTGAAAAAAACTGAGGTTCATTTGGCTTTATCAGGAAATTGAATAAAGTGTCGAATTTAAAAACAGGCCACAAACTGGAAGTTAGTCAGAATATGTGAGCTGTAGCAAGTTATTTTATCTAATCAATGCTGTCGAAATTTAGCTTCCTACTTCAGAGCAAAAACGAAAATCCGAGAAGTATATGAACGGATCAGAAGTCCAAAATGGGAAGACTTCATGGCATTGAAGGTATGATTAAGCAGATTTAAATGACTAGGTATGACTTGTTTTTATGTTACGCAGTCTTCGCTGCAAAAATGCTTTACATAAAATCTTAAATACTGTTTGAATTTTCCTTCAAATTACACCAGCAGCTTTAATGTATACACATAAAGCCCCAGGTAGTAGATACTTGGCATTGTGTATGACTGGCTGATGATTGCTAATAAGCCAAAAAAAGACACTCTGGTCTCCCTCGTCTTCCAACCTCTCATCAAATTCCACAAGTCGCTATGCGACTGCCTGTGAGGGCTCTAAAGTGAGCTCCAGGGCACAACGGAGCATACATGTTCCTTAACCAGATCAGTGAACACCACTCTATCTAATATAATATGTTCCATAGAGCTTGTGACCGTAGTTTCACTGTTTGCACCTTTTAGTCTATAACACGGAAATAATGATCCTGTTAGTCGATAGTAAACCAATTGATAAAGAAGGATTGGATGCCGTGTTAGAGGTTGAACATCCGCAAACTGGGAGAAAACGTGCATTTTGTCGTCAGGAATGTTCAAGTACATTCGATAAAATGCTATCGACTGAAATTGCTACTGGGTCGTTGAAAATCAACCTTTATATGTAATTTGATTGGAGCGCTTGGTGGTCTGGCCTGATTGGTGGACAGAATGTGGTCTGCAGTTCTGCCTCGGAGCTCTTATCAAGAGCTCCTTCAGGTGACTATAAAAGGATGACGAAAGCAATACTAATAAAGCTTTATCTGCAAATAAAATCACCATGGAAATACTCATCATTTTTCTGTATCCTAGGTCCGGATTGCTAAGATGGTCTCTCCCCTGCAGGAAACGGTAATAGAAACGTTCCCTTACGATGTACAGTCAGTGACGGGTTCATTTAATGTAAGGCACAATTCTGAAATAAATTTTCGAGTATTTAGGAGTCCTTATGTGATATTCTAATAATTATCATCTTGGGCCATAATCTTAAGTTATTTCAAACCTCGTGCTATCCGAGGTCCAACACGGTTTCCGTAGAGGAAGATCCTGCACCACAAATTTGCTCTACTGTTTAGAACGTTGGACTGAAGCGTTCGATAGACGAAAAACGGTGCACGCAGTCTATATCGACTTCAAAAAGGCTTTTGATAGCGTTCGGCACCACCGCCTTCTTTATAAACTCAACCGCATAGGCGTAAGAGGTAGACTTCTGACATGGATAGAAAACTTCTTAACTGGCCGCTCACAAACTGTCCATATCAGCGACAAACATTCGACCAAGGTTGAGGTTGAGAGTGGTGTTCCCCAAGGCTCTGTTCTCGGCCCTATTTTGTTCATTGTCTACATCAACGATTGTGCCAACGAACTGGACTGCGATATTGCCATGTTTGCCGATGATCTCAAACTTTGGCGCGTCATTCAAACTGCGGCTGACGAAGAGAACTTGCAGGTAAACTTACATCGACTCCAGAAATGGTCAAATGACTGGCTCTTGCCGTTTAATGATAGCAAGTGCAACATCATACGAGTCGGGAAAAGCAATCCTTCGAACCATACGGTTTACAGTCTGAATGGCATTCCATTGAAAGAAGTGGATGCTCAAAAGGACCTGGGAGTCTGGATCAAGCCCTCGCTTAAACCCTCCCTACATTGCGCAAAGGTAGCGAGGTCAGCCATGTCGATTATATACCTCATTAAACGAGCTTTCGCAGCCTTCACTACCGACTGCTTCGCTAAAGTCTTCGGAACATTCGTGCGGCCACAGTTGGAGTCCGCTATCCAAGCTTGGAGACCTTGGGCGGCGAAAGACATCAACATCCTCAAAAAGGTCCAAAGGCGAGCAACAAAACTTGTCCTTGGACATAGCTCACAGCCTTATGAAACACGTCTGTCGAATCTTAATCTCTTTCCCTTGCGCTATACACAGCTTCGGGGGACCTGATACTAACATTCCGCATACAAGGCGTCCAGGACTGTTGTCTCGTCCCAGGCGATTTCTTCGAGCTAGCCACAACAACGAACTTGAGAGGTCATCCTCTCAAATTACGTATGCTGGAGCAAGGCTAGACACTTGGAAGTACTACTTCTCCAAAAGAGTAGTCGAAGCTTGGAATAGTCTTCCTCTAGATGTTGTTATTTCGGACTCCTTGGAGGTTTTTAAGCGAAAGTTAGATCGATATAATGGGCATATATTTCCGCCATTGAAATCCCTCAACGGACTCTGCAATCAGCAAGGGAGCATCTGGCTGATTCATGTAACCTCCACGATTCCCCCCGTTGGATCCCCCCTCCCCAAAGGCGACAGTTTTTTTCTCCTAAATATCACCGGGTTTTTTTTACTGTCTGCTCTTTTTAAACTATCTTGGCCTCGCCAACATATCAAGATACTATTTTTTGATACCACAACTCGCATGTACAAATAGGGAATTCAAAGGTGAATCACCTACATCTCCCTCAAATATACAGATACTGATACTGATACACCAGTATGCCGGTTTTTGCATTCACGTTTCTTCCGCCGCCTACAAACCCGCACTCGATAAAAATGGCTACTTATGTAGTATGCATTTTCTTTTCTATTTATTATCGATGTTCTTATAAATTTGAATACATTTTACAGAAACCGTAAGCAACAGATTCTTAACTTAACGCATTTGAAAGCACATCACGTATTCTTCAAATATTTTTATTCAAAGGAAGATTGAAGTTTTAAAAAGGTTTTGAGCCCGAACTGCCCTTGCTTGTGCATTAAGAGTTTTCAGTCTTAAAGCTGTATGGTTACCATGGAAAAATAAATTCATTCCTCTGTACCATTAAGAATTTAGCATAAAGTGCACTTATACATTTGGAATGAATAAAATATATGTTGGATACTTAATGAGGGATATCAATAAACGAACAGATACAATGCGATTGGAATTCAAACTGCACAGACTTCAAAAATATCACAATTGCAAACTTTTAAAAACCATAAACTAGCCTTTCCTTTCCCAAAAGGTTTGAGGAAGACGTGATTCGCTATCAAAGAAGTACAAGGAAATATATGTTGACCATACTTTTTTTAAAATATATCTCAATTTACGCGGGCTTGGAAAATTAATTGAGAATTTTATCGTACTTATGGGGTCATTTTGTGTGAACGCAGTTTGTTCTAATGGCTGGAAATGTATGCATTCAAGAGCCGGCATCCTAAACATATCTAAATAAGCACGCTGAACGATATGCTATTTCCACTCAAGAAATATTTCTTCATGGAAAACGAATTTCAGTTCTACTCTAAACTTAATCCTAAACTTAGAATTACCCCCCCCCCCCCTTCGTGGCATACAGGGAAAGGTCAACTGTATTACGGGCGTTTCCTATTCCCTTGTCTTGTCCGTAGAGGCACATAAACAGTCCCTACCGTATTCTCTTATTAGGTGGATATACCACCATGTTTAACTGGAATTATGTTCTCAATGTAGGCTTATGCATTTTTCACGACCATCCAGTTAGTCACTGCCGGCAATCTATGTTTCCACTGCCTTTATTGTGAATATTCATCGTAATGAATTTGCTTTATTATATTGGGAATTCTCAAGAAATGCCTTTTTGGTAAGGATGACCTGCATGCTCGCCTAGTCAGGACAAGGAAATAGGAATGCTCCACCCATTTAGCATAGGTGCTCTTGCGATAACTTTCGGGACGAGAAATAATCGTGTGTCTTAACCCTAACACCAACCCTTACGTAAAACTAAACTTTAATCTCAATCTTAACCGTATCTCTACCCTAATCTTCAACCTTAAAATTACTGCGAACAAAACCCTCGAAACTTAACATACTCCTGACCATAACTCCGACATTAACCCTAACATTAAACATAACCCTCAATTTAGCGCCAACCCACACCTTAATCCTAAACCATAGTTCTACGGAATTGTAAGCAAAGTAACATGCATTGCTGGCGGCTCCTGATTAGGGGGCCAGAAAAGTAATCCTAACCCTTGCTTTTGTTCGTTCTGTGTGGACCCAGTTTGTTTTGTGAGGCAAATAAACCTGTCAAATCCCTAAACATGTTACAACATTTAAGGAAGCAAACCTCTTGTGCTACGAAACGGGTCCCGAGTTTAACAGCGCAGCCACGCAGATAATCGCCCACGCCAGATGCAAGACAAACCGAGAATTGATTGAAGCCTGGGCCTCCAATGAGAACTCGGTCAATCGATTTATCGATCTGGCGACCCGCATACAGGTTCCGGCTTAGTCACTTCCGGACTGGAGCCACTGGTAGCTGATTGGCCCCTGCCCCCCCCCACTCCCTGTAAATGTTACTCGTTTATGTTGCTCTTTTATCTCTGACAGTGGACTCCAGTAAGAATTCAAAAGCTCAGACGAATAAAGCCATGATTCCGGTGAACGAACAAACTTCTTCTTCAATCACTAAGATGCAAATGTGATAAGAATTGGTGATAACTCTTGTTGAAAATGGCAAAACAAACAAAACACGCTGTAGTTACAACTATCTTTTTGCACAATCACCGCGATCTCTACTGATATAATTTTATAACCAAGGGCGCTCTAACTATATTCAGGTTTTAAATTGTTGAAGATTCCTTACTTAAATCTCGCCACGGTTTCACAAAATTAAATAATGAAATGCTTCACCACACTTTATATGGCTCACACCATTTCAATGATCCCTTGGGGGAAGCCGGCTCTATATTCCCCTGATAAGGATCACTCATTTAGGATCGCCTGTCAGGTCGCAAAATCCTCACATCGCACGAGTAACTTCAGGTTTATTTTATCATTTCGGTTCAATTATACATTTTCCCCACTTCACACCTTTGCACAAGTTCCACACGTCTGCGTTCGGCGCTAATCAACTATAAATTTCACGTTTTCCAGAGTCCACATCGTGGAGAGGTTTCTTTTTGAATATCTGCAGGTAGTTCAATAGTTAGGCTGGTTTACCACCTTATTAGACTTTATGAGGCTTTGGAAAACAGGTTGCTTAAATAGAACTAGTACAGATGAAAGGTTTTTGCTTTCTTTCAACTTGTGTCAAAGTAGAATGGAATAGACATTCGACCAAGCTCTTACGTTAGAGGTCAAGGCATCGCCTTGAAATTCTCGCTGAAACATTATCCTTCATAAGGACTGCTCTGACTTAAACGTAACCGGGATTTCTTTTCATTAGCTGATGAACACATTGCACCAATTTGCTTGTAAAATAACATTGGAAGAATGCGAAAATATGTGATATATTCAGGAAATTTTAATTAAAAAGTTTGACTTCCCTCAAATAGTTTGAGCTCCTGTGGATCGTGGGACCGGCCGACTAATCCAACGTTCTTAGCAAAATACGAAATTCTTCATTTGAACAAAGAAGAAAGTTGGATCTGCCGAGATCCAGAAAACGTGAATGGTAATTGAAATGCTTAAATCAAAGCATAATTTGAATAAGCGATTGTTCAAGATTTAGCAAGCCTACAAAAGCTCACACAACCAGTCAAAAAATACGAAGAGCATCAGTGTGGGTTTTTTTACGTTGGTAGGTTCAAATAATTGATCAAAAAGGCGCAATGTGAGCCCATTTAGCAATTCCAATACTTATGTAGACTTTTTCATAGATCCATTACAAAAGCTCCCAACTAAAATTCTCTTGCATTTTTCATTCCTTCGTATGGAACCCATATTTACCCGAATTTTGGACTGGTAATCCAAACTCAAAAATGCAAGCCCTCAGATAAAGGCCCAACAGAAAAGGCAAAGGAAAATTGTTGTTCAAGAAATAATGGTTTACTTCTTCTCCAAGACTTCCAGATAATCGTACGAAGTGCTTGTCAATTCCTCGAAAAACATACAAACAATTAAGGATAGTAACAAAGGAAGAAAATATGATCAATTTGTTCACAAAGTATCAATAAGTGGATTTCTGTTTCCACTTAATAGTTTGATCCTAAAGGTTTGCTGAACTCTGGAGTCTCTTATATTGAAAATATTTTATTTTTGGTTCTAGCAAAAATTATAATGAAGCCAGGGCTACAGCATGTTGTCAAGAATACAAATGTCTGTTTGGCTGCTGCAGTTTCGGTAACTAAACACTCAGGATCAAGCTCATCCATCACAGGCGAATTTATTCACCTCCATTTTGCATTTTTATAGAGATTAGCTAATTCAAGAAAAATGGAATAACCAAGCGTTGACACCCGACTCTCTGTCGCCGGTGTTTTATTCATACATAATCAGTTTCAATAAAAACATTCGGCCAAGTGTTAAAGTAGTTACAAAGAAACTCGTGCAGATTCTAACCAGTCGGACGACTCTCTGTCAAGGAGAACTTAATAATGATAACGAAAGTAGACTTCTTCTACGAAAGAGAGAGAGTGAGAGAGAGAGAGAGAACCAGGGGATTTGTGTTAGCCAACTTGACATCGCGTCTCGAAAACATCCGTAAGGAGATGGAACCACAGGCGATACAGCTCACAAGCACTCACCCATGCCTGCGCTGTCTGATCCTTTCTTAAAACCAGTTCACTGTGTTTTCGTTTTGTCGATGCACACACTTCACCCTTCAGTCGGAGACCAAAAAATCTAGCTACCTGTAAAGGCAACAACGACGAAAATGAAACGCCTGGCTATGAACCTACGAGATTAAAAGCATAAAATGTGGACGCCGATTAGGTTCACCTATCCAAGTAAATGTTCACGACAAACCTCTTAGGTTGCACCTTATCTCCGCCACAATACCTTTACTTCCCCATATTCACCGATTTTTTTTGTTGACTTACTTCATTCAGTAAAGCACTAGAGATTTTGTCCCATCGATGCTCCACTGCATACAGCATTTCATGAAGTACAAAATGTAATAGACTGAACACTTTGATGCTACATACACCTAATTTAAGTGACGTGACAAATCATGTTCACTTATTTACTGCTGCTATCATCGAGTTTTGGTTTCTCTACTGGCCACGAAGATCAGAATAAGTGTTAGGTTTTGGGTTTGAAAAGTTTCTTTTTCCTGAACATCTAAGTATCTGGGACTGAACATGTCACCTAACCCAAACAAAAACAACAACTATGGCTTTCCTTGTTTTAACAGCCAAATATTTATTAAGAGATCGAATTCGATTTTCTGATTAATTTTCTTCCTGCATTTTACATCAACGTCCCGAAAGAGATAATCCTAAACCAACGCAGTGGTCGTTGGGGTCCTTAAGACGTCAAACAGGGGGTATTTGGGATGGGTGGAATTTACATGTTTGGGGAGGAGTGTTCAATTAACTTTGAGATGATAACCTCATAAACGCTTTTATTACAAGATTTATGACATGTTCTTGGGTTGCGACACCCCAGGGAGACTGAAAAAGTTATAGACAGAACGAAACACATTGATATACAGCGCCAAAATTAACAATAATGTCGGGCACTATCGGGTTCCCACTTAGGCTTTTAATCGGTACGCGGTACTCTGCAATCGTGACTGCGTGATTACATCCTAGGCACCACTCGGAGACCACGTTTCGGTATTTATATGACTGTGGTAGTAAATAACTGTTAAGATATGGACCCTGGATTTAGTCTGTTAACACGATGAACGTGTTTAATCAAATGCCTTTTTTGTACTTCCAGAGATTCGCTATAAACTGAACTTGAAATCTTTGGCGCTAAACGTTAGGACGTTGCGAAGAAGTGGCTTAATCATTCAAATAAAAGTGTCAACCGGACTAGAATAGGTATTTACTTTTCCAATGAAACAACAACCGCGTCAAAGAAATTTACTTTCCAGTCATTTTGCGCTGGAACAAGTGCGTATCCTTAAAATGCAGAGTTAGAAAATAGGTTCTGCTAAGCTTTCAATCGGAAAACATGAGGTCGTTCCTAGTTGCTTCCGAAACGATAACCTATTGACTGAATCTCACAAACTAAGGCTGGAATATAATTTCCTTGTTCTTGCATGTAGTTCGTGGTGGGGCAAGTCGACTTTCTACCTGTAACTTATTGTATATACAATTTAAAATTCGACGACATCCAGAGAGAAATCGTACCAATTTCTCTGTGATTCACCAGACCTTTTCACACATTGAGTGATTCTGTCCATACTTCTGCATTTGAAAACGCAAGAACTAAAAGAGTTCTCTTTCCAGCATTAAAAGTAAAGAAGAAAATTATTTTCGCAATCTCAATGACCGTATAGTTTTTAGTTGGCGTTCACTTCGATTTCCCTGTTTCAATAGGGGAGCCTTATTAAATGAATACCACATGTATCTAATGTTAATTAATTTTCACTTTCCTTAACATTTTCGTTGCACAATCTAGGGTTTATTAATTTTAGTTTTTCTTTACACTTTCTGAAAGGAACCTATTACACTCGTCCATTCCGTTCAAACAAACGTTTGTTGAATGCAACTTTATGCAGATGACCGCCCTTTGCTGCGCATTCAATACTCCCCACGGCGTACTTCGGACATTTCGCTAATCTCTCTTGAAGATCAGTAATATGCGGGCAAACAAAGTATAGTCCAAAGGACTAACAGCTTTCTTGGCCAGTCCAGAAATTCCTCTGGATAGCGAAAATTCACAGCTCTTGAGATTTATATCTAGAACTATCATGGAATTGGCACTTGCGTAATTAATATGCTAGATTTTGGTCTAGGGAGATTGGAAATCACCCGCTTTATGTTTTCATTGGTTTAACTGTAAGCATCACGTCCGAATTTACTCCAGTCGTTGATGTTTTAAGGATTTATACATTTATAAAACTCCCATTTTTACAGACGTAAAATAAAGACGTTTATTTTTCCTTCAGCAAAACTTCATAAATCAACAAGACCCAATGCTATTTGGTGAAAATGTCAAAATGCGCCAGAGAAATCACCAGATGTTCCTGCAAGAGGAACTGTGGTACATTTTTGCCTTAATGCACATTATGGTGCATGTTGGGTTTGATTTTGCGTTCCAGGTTACACTCATATTAATCTTGGACCGTAGCTTCTCTGTTCGTTGACGTAAATGTTAAATTGTATTAAGCATCCGATTGTGTAATCTGTTGTATGGAAAAAATTAAAATCCCTAAGCTGAAGTGCCCACCAACTACTACATAAAAATCCAAATCAAAATCCAAATATTATGAGGCTTGCTGATATGACCTTCCTTTCAGGAAGCCGTAGCCCGATAAATGTATTAAAACCTAATTTCAATAGTGTTTTACATAAAAGGTTTTATAATTATGCTATAGTTTAAAACTGATAAATTTCCAATGAAAAATTTTAAAGACAATTTTGCGAGCATACGTTAGCTTTCGATCAATTTCGGTCAGGCCTTTACATTTACATCACTGTGTAACTAAGTTCAATATGCGGGTAAGTACAAAAAATCATACAGTTTTGAGGGCGGATGAAGGAGGGCGAAAGGAACAAATTTGCGGTCCGTTTTCTGATCATCGTCAGAGGAATGGTGGCCACTGGGACAGGTAATTATTTGCGGGTAGCTGAATTGGTGGCTTTTGGCCACGGTTATTGCGGCGCCTGTATAAATTTCTTTTGAGTGCTCAGGATCGGTTTGTGTAGCCTGATTGCAGCCGCTTCTGCTGTAGCCAACACATGCTGTCAAAAGAATTTAGAATAGGTCGAGGGGACCTTGTAAATTACCCGGAAGGTCTCTTTGGCATCTACACGATTGTCTGTGTCTACCACATGCGCGGGGATTAACCTGTTTATTATCTTAATCTGCCCCTATCCTAGTTATGGTCGAAGGGGTTCTCGTATTCTTTATCCACCCCTTTCACCTGCTCCTGTTGGGCAGAATATATTCGCGCACGAGTCGACGTGGTCCAAAGAATACGAGAACCCCTTCGGTCCAAGATTAATATGAGCGGGAAACGGGAACGGGAAATCGGCCCTAACATGCACCAAAACGTGCATTTAGGCAAAAATGTACCACAGTTTCTCTTGCAGGAACATCTGGTGATTTCTCTGGCGCATTTTGACATTTTCACCAAATAGCATTGGGTCTTGTTGATTTATGAAGTTTTGCTGAAGGAAAAATAAACGTCTTTATTTTACGTCTGTAAAAATGGGAGTTTTATAAATGTATAAATCCTTAAACATCAACGACTGGAGTAAATTCGGACGTGATGCTTACAGTTAAACCAATGAAAACATAAAGCGGTTGATTTCCAATCTCCCTAGATCAACATCTAGAATATTAATTACGCAAGTGCCAATTCCATGATAGTTCTAGATATAAATCTCACGGGCTGTGAATTTTCACTTCCTAGAGGAATTTCTGGACTGGCCAAGAAAGCTGTTAGTCCTTTGGACTATACTTTGTTTGCCCGCATATTACTGATCTTCAAGAGATATTAGCGAAATGTCCGACGTACGCCGTGTGGAGTATTGAACGCGCAGCAAAGGGCGGTCATCTGCATAAAGTTGCATTCAACAAAACGTTTGTTTGAACGGAATGGACGAGTGTAATAACTTCCTTTCAGAAACTGTAAAGAAAAACAAAAATTAATAAACCTTAGATTGTGCAACGAAAATGTTAAGGAAAGTGAAAATTAATTAACATTAGATACATGTGGTATTCATTTAATAAGGCTCCCCTATTAAAACCGGGAAATCCAGGTGAAAGCCAACTAACAACTATGCGGACATTGTGATTGCGAAAATAATTTTCTTCTTTACTTTTAATGCTGGAAAGAAAACTCTTTTAGTTCTTGCGTTTTTAAATGCAGAAGTATGGACAGAATCACTCAATGTGTTAATAGGTCTGATGAATCACAGAGAAATTGGTACGATTTCTCTTTGGATGTCGTCGAATTTTAAATTGTATATACAATAAGTTACAGGTAGAAAGTCGACTTGCCCCACCACGAACTACATGCAAGAACAAGGAAATTATATTCCAGCCTGTAGTTTGTGAGATTCAGTCAATAGGTTATCGTTTCGGAAGCAACTAGGAACGACCTCATGTTTTCCGATTGAAAGCTTAGCAGAACCTATTTTCTAACTCTGCATTTTAAGGATACGCACTTGTTCCAGCGCAAAATAACTTGAAAGTAAATTCCTTTGTTGTTTCATTGGAAAAGTAAATACCTATTCTAGTCCAGTTGGCACTTTTATTTGAATGATTAAGCCACTTCTTCGCAACGTCCTAACGTTTAGCGCCAAAGATTTCAAGTTCAGTTTATAGCGAATCTCTGGAAGTACAAAAAAAGGCATTTGATTAAACACGTTCATCGTGTTAACAGACTAAATCCAGGGTTCATATCTTAACAGTTATTTACTACCACAGTCATATAAATACCGAAACGTGGTCTTCGAGTGGTGCCTAGGATGTTATTACGCAGTCACGATTGCAGAGTACCGCGTACAGATTAAAAGCTTAAGTGGGAACCCAATAGTGCCCGACATTATTGTTAATTTTGGCGCTGTATAGCAATGTGTTTCGTTCTGTCTATAACGTTTCAGTCTCCCTGGGGTGTGGCAACCCAAGAACATGTCATAAATCTTGTAATAAAAGCGTTTATGAGGTTATCATCTCAAAGTTAATTGAACACTCCTCCCCAAACATGTAAATTCCACCCATCCCAAATACGCCCCTGTTTGACGTCTTAAGGGCCCCCAACGACCACTGCGTTGGTTTTGGATTATCTCCTTCGGGACGTTGATGCAAAATGCAGGAAGAAAATTAATCAGAAAATCGAATTCGATCTCTTAATAAATATTTGGCTGTTAAAACAAGGAAAGCCATAGTTGTTGTTTTTGTTTGGGTTAGGTGACATGTTCAGTCCCAGATACTTAGATGTACAGGAAAAAGAAACTTTTCAAACCCAAAACCTAACACTTATTCTGATTTTCGTGGCCAGTAGAGAAACCAAAACTCGATGATAGCAGCAGTGAATAAGTGAACGTGAATTGTCACGTCACTTAAATTAGGTGTATGTAGCATCAAAGTGTTCAGTCTATTACATTTTGTACTTCATGAAATGCTGTATGCAGTGGAGCATCGATGGGACAAAATCTCTAGTGCTTTACTGAATGAAGTTAGTCAACAAATAAATTCGGTGAATATGGGGAAGTAAAGGTATTGTGGCGGAGATAAGGTGCAACCTAAGAGGTTTGTCGTGAACATTTACTTGGATAGGTGAACCTAATCGGCGTCCACATTTTATGCTTTTAATCTCGTAGGTTCATAGCCAGGCGTTTCATTTTCGTCGTTGTTGCCTATACAGGTAGCTAGATTTTTTGGTTTCCGACTGAAGGGTGAAGTGTGTGCATTGATAAAACGAAAACACAGTGAACTGGTTTTAAGAAAGGATCAGACAGCGTAGGCATGGGTGAGTGCTTGTGAACTGTATCGCCTGTGATTCCATCTCCTTACGGATGTTTTCGAGACGCGATGTCAAGTTGGCTAACACAAATCCCCTGGTTTTCTCTCTCACTCTCTCTCTCTTTCGTAGAAGAAGTTTACTTTCGTTATCAATATTAAGTTCTCCTTGACAGAGAATTGTCTGACTGGTTATAATCTGCAATAGTGTCTTAGGAACTACTTTAACACTTGGCCGAATGTTTTTATTGAAATTGATCAAGTGTGAATAAAACACCGGCGACAGAGTGTCGGGGGTCAACGATTGGTTATTCAATTTTTCTTGAATGAGCTCATCTCTGCGAAAATGCAAAATGGAGGTGAATACATTCACCGGTGATGAATGAGCTTGATCCTGAGAGTTTAGTAACCGGACTGCAGCAGACAAACTTTTGGGAACGCAAGGGAAAGAAGGCAACTGGTTTTCGGATCAGTTGGCCTTTCAATCAATTATACTTTTGCTGGTTATTAATCTGATGGGTTTCTTTATGATGCTTTCGCTAAAACCATGGGTATATATATATATATATATATATATATATATATATATATATATATATATATATATATATATATTCTAAGAGAATTTGGATCACCAAAAACACATAAAAACGGTATATTTCTAAAACCAATTTTTTTTGTATAATTCAACTGATCACAGTTTAGCAAGTTGGCTAATGAAGGAATTAGAGTCAGTTTGACGCCATTTCTCGAATGCACTGTAATAGGCAGTTTTTAATGCTTTGACGAAATCAGTTTCAATGGGTTTCTGTAAAATACATGAGCTCCCTGGGTTTTTAGTCTCTATTACTCACGTACCATTGGACGAAACAATCGACTTAATTTTTTTCATTCCTCTGAATCTCGCCTTTTACCCAAACGATTACAGGAAGTGTTATAGTTGTGTACAAGAACGTCTTATTTCTATTGAACGGCCATTTTTATAAACAGTTTGATGGCAAAGCAATCTGAAGTCCACTTTGTCGACCTAACTGACATCTTTTTGGGTCATCTGAAAGTAAAGGTCTCTACCAAATCGAACATGGTCACACTTTATTGAAGATATGCGGATGATGTATTCGCGATTTTTGAGGCCATAAATGAGGCAGCCGAAGACAGCCAGCACCTTTCATTGACAAGTATAACAACCATCTACGGCGAAAATTGACGGTAAATTCAGTTTCGAAACAGTTACTGTTTATATCGTTTCACTTTAAGTTTGAAAACATTTTAAACAATATCAAACGACGGCTGCGAGGCACAATTGAAACGACACATAATGCAGCTGAACTCATATTTTGCACCCTGCCTATCCCACGATCTAAGGATTCCATGCAAGTGCACGGCATTTCCAATTGTGTTTATGAATTTACATGCATTGTCGAATGCAAGCACATCGGGCCAATGCATAGGAAATTGGCAGCCAGATCGATTAAACACCTGCTTATGTGGCTTCTAAACCAAGAAAACCGAAATTCCGCATTCTTCCACTACTAAAACACCTTCTTGATACTGGTCACTCCGTTGACCCTAAAACATCATACCGAGTACTTGTTCGGGCACGAACAACTCGTACATTGAGTTACCTGGAAGCCGTCCATATTCAGCGGTCAGCCTAAATCTTCCCTGGTAACTTCTGGCTCCTTGATTTACACATTTCCCTTTAATTTGTACTTTCCTCCACTAATCCATCCCAAAATGTTTTAAGTTACTAGTTTTATTGATAAGCGTTACGTTATTAAACCACTGACCTTGTTGATTTGCATTGACCTTTCTGTACGAATTTAAATTTTATGTCCTTTCATTCGTTATTTGTGTTATGCAGCGACAGGATGCGGCTAATGAACTGTTGCGCAATTTTTTGGGCTCAATAAATCCTACTCTATTCACTTGCTTTGTATTCATACCGGGAAAGAAATACTTCGAATTTCTGAAACAGCACTTACACGTCTTTGGAAAGGCGTATTCAATTGCGATACTGAATAGCGAAAGAAAATACAAGAATTGATTTTCTGCAGAACTGCATACCCAGCAAGGAAGATCTAGTTCAGTTTTACAAGGTCCTACGTCGAGGAAAATAACGTAAAACATTTAAAAACCTTGACCGTCTTGTACATTCAAAAGTAGAGGCCATGGTTGAGCTGGTTGGCTACAACAAGGTCCACCT
The DNA here is from genome assembly GCA_017591395.1 of Schistocephalus solidus. Lineage (NCBI taxonomy): Eukaryota > Metazoa > Platyhelminthes > Cestoda > Diphyllobothriidea > Diphyllobothriidae > Schistocephalus > Schistocephalus solidus. The sequence goes on along the minus strand of WEDG01002011.1, from coordinate 18,227 downwards.
GCATCCAACGAAACAGGTTCTCGATCAGATAAGTTTCTTTTGTTGGTTTATGTTCATGAAACATGCATTTAGCATACAAAAGAAGACCAGAGAATCAGTTCGCTATTGAAGTCAATCAGTAAGAAACCTACCGACGATATTTTTCCCCGTAACACAAGTGAACTTATTCTTAATATAGCTGACGTTAAACTTACCAAACTGCAAACAGAGGCTCTATGATTAGCATTGAATTTCTGTGTGCCGAACCAAAGAATTAACCCAGCTGAACTTGAAGCTCAACTTGAGGACTTGAATTCTCACTTATCGGAGTTAACACCCAGATCCACTGCCGACGTGGGTTGGTTAAAAGCAAAATTTTTGAATATTTCGTACCAGTACTGAAGAGCCCCAATAAAGCAACGTACACCTATAACTAAAGAAAATTTGATGTTTAACTCAAAAATGGACATTTGTTTTCAATATTCGATGTAGCAGTCTAAAAAAATCACTTGTCTAGTCCTGAGGTGTTCGGCTGATCGAGTTTTGACAAAATTTAAAATGACGGCGTTATATGACGGAACATATCCTCATCAAGTGGAAAACCAAACTTATGCATTTAAAACCACAGTAAATTCTGATTGAGCACGGCATGCAGAAAATTTGCCAAAGGTGGTTTTAGCCAACGCTCACAGTATCCAAATCTGCAGTCTTACGCAATCTAGAAATTGGGTTCAGCTGCATAGCCTGGTTGTTGTAGCTCTGCCGACAGGGCCCTTTGCAGCAGGCGACAAATGTTATGGCAGAAATTACATTTCAGTCCAATTTGTTTTGACGGTAATGCCTGTCAATATTAAGGGTTCTAATTTTGTTGTGCAAAAGCTTAAATTATATGACATAAGTTATGGAAGAAAAGGTTAAGACTATCTCTGTGGAACAATGTTTACTTGTCTGACGTTTCACATTCATACTCGAGCGCAGTATGATGAATAGTCAACAGGGGAAAATACATTGGTTTAAATGATCCCATCGTGTCCACTGCTAATAGGCCTACTCATCTCTCTTTTCATGGGCTCTCCTTTCGTGCGCAAATGGAGCATGATGGCCTCGTTTGGTACCGGTAGGTCGATGCTGCGGTTGATCGATTTGTTGGCCAGACTTCGATTATTTTTCTCAAAAGTTTGCTTTCGGTTCGGCCGAGCACTTGTGCTCGTCAATCTCAAACCAATAATTTTTTTCCAGTTGGTAAATTGGAACGGGCGATCCTACATCTTTTCACTTTACAGCTAAAGTATGCTCCTGCATGCGCGTTCCCAGTCTTTTGACGGCCATGCCGCAGACAGTATAGGCAGTTGACGCGGTCAATAACGCCTGACGTGTCCATGCGTGGTATTCGGCTCTTGGGTTGCATGAGTAAGCGGCAGATAAGGACCTCCGGCTGGTGTCCAATGCACATGCTCAGCGGTGCAAGCATGCGTTCAGTAGCATCGGACGCAAAGGATTTTGTTTTCTCAATATCGGTCTTCATGTGCCTTTGGTACAAGCATTTTTACGAAGCCATGTGGATATCCATTGGCGAGGAAGAGGTGCCAGAGGGTTTTGCGCTCTCTGAGCTTCTCGACCCCGATGCTGCATTGTGCCTTGATGCGGCGAAGAAGCGTCCGGACGCTACTGCGTTTGTGTGACAGAGGATGGTTGCTGTTGTAGTGAGGACGTTTCTCCGGGCTTAGGGCTTTAGCAAACACACCAATCTGGCGGGTTCCATCCTCCTTTCCGATATCTGAGAAAGTGAGCACTCCGTCCTCCGCTTTCTCCATTTTAACTTGACTTGGTGGAAAAATCCTTTATTAGGGTTCTCTTAAGCGCACGATGCAGGATATCAAAGGTGTCGTCGACGTAATGCATCCGGAATTTCGGCTTGTAGGACTGAAAGACCCGAGTTTCCAGATTCTGTAAGACCACCTCCGCTAGGTAGTCGGAGAGTGGGGATCCCATCGAGGCTCCCTGGATTTGCTCGTAAATACGATGTTTAAAGGAGAAGTACGTGCGTAGGCAGTAGTCCAGTAGTTCCATTGGGTGCTTTCTTTTAAAAGTTTTTCCTTCTTTGCCATACCGTCTGTCCAGTAATTTATTGAAAACTCGTGTGGCCAATTCCTTAGGGATGGAGGTGAATATAGAGACGACCTCATAGGCTACCATTATCTCGACAGGCGGATCTTTTTACGTCTGTAACTTTTACCAGGAAGTGCGTTGAAGATAGGGCTGTGTGCTCTGAGCCTTCTGCGAGCCATTTAGCCAGTCCGTGGATAGGCGTGCCTTTCAGTGCTACGACGGTTCGCAGATGTATGAGATGAGTAAGTATTCTTCTTCCCCAGGGCGTGTCTTACGTTCTCCTTCCATCTCAGCGCCTGAGGTCAGCAACTTCGCATATATCCAACATAAGTGGTATTTGTTTTTTTTATTGTAGGCATATCAAACCTCAAACATATGAATATAAGCAGATAGGGGCCAAGCGTACATTTAAATCGACATGTTGCTCTTAAGGTATTACATCTTCTATGATTTGTCTGCTTGAGTCAGGACATATCTAAACAAAATTACTTTTAAGTCAGACGCATGACCTAATACCCACAACACCGAAGGAAGGGGAGTATTTCAAATCAACGCTCATAAATTGTGGCTACTTATATCTTAAAACAAAACCCCTAAGAATTGGGCATCTCACGAAAGAACATCTGGAGAACCTGGAGAAATTACGCTAAAACAAGGAAATATTCATAACCAAACTGGACAATGGTTCTGGTCTCGTTCTGATGAATAAAAGTGTTTACTTTCTAAGATCAAATCAATACTGGCTGGTGACACTAAGTTCAAAAGTGAAAAACATAATAAGGACCAAACCGAGAGCGTAGAAGCCCAACCCACAAAATGTCTTCAGAAACTGATACACCAAGGTTTCCTTATTGAACAGGAGTTGGAAGATCTTAAACCAACAGGCACAATCCCCCCAAGGTTATATGGTTAACAAAACGCCCAAAAATCCGATCTTCCAATCCAACCGATATTCAACATGTGTACTTTGACCTATCACGCAATTGCGAAGTGACTGGCAGAAAGGCTTAAGCAGATTCGACACCAAATAGTACCAAATAGCCTACGTAAAAACCCTTGATTTCATCGATTCCATAAGAAATGCAAATCTCAATGGGAAAACGATGTTGTCCTCAGATGTCATATCTTTGGTCACTAATAAACCTCTCACGAAAACCATAGAATATTTGGCTGACGAGGTGTGACAGGATTTTCCGATTGGCATGGCGGTTGAAAACCTCAAGGAATTGCTCTTTCGCTGCACTTTAAATGTTCAATTCAGCTTCGATGGTAAATTTACCGTCAGATCGATGGCATTACAATTGTTTCACTACTTGGAAGTCCACTAGAGAAGAACCAGCTCTCTCCAGTTATTAACGACATTTTTTCGTATGCTCGATATTTTGACGATATCTTTGCATTAGCAGATGAAAAGCTAAGAGTTTGACACTCTCCTGGATAAAGTGAATCAGGCTCACCCAGCGTTAATATTCACTTTGGGAAATAAAATGGACAGCGCTACCTCTTTTTGGACGTCCTACTTGATAGAACCCCTGATGGAACAATTCGAAGAAGGGTATTTCTCAAGAAGACATGGACAGGGCAATACACGAACATCTAAAATTTTGTCCCTGTTAGCCAGAAACGAAACCTAGTCCGCTGCCTCACGAACCGAGCTAGGAGAATATGTACTCCAGATACGCTGGAAAAAGAACTCACCCCGTTGCAAAAACTGTCCGAGAAAACGGCTTTCCCGAGAAGTTTATCAGTAAGTATATGGAGGAACGTCCCCTAAAATTGAACGTATTGATGGCTGAGAAGAAGGACTTATTTCCCGCATTGCCTTTTCGAGGGGATCCGGCGAGCGAACTTCTACATTGTCGTTTAAACGCTGGTATCGTGCGCAAGTGCCCAGGCACTAAGTTAAGTCTAGTATTCTCAAGCACTGCACTTCTTCGCCTTGAAGGCAAGGATAGGCTGCCGTTTCAGACCTCTTCAATGTGCATCTCCGCTGTCAATTGTTCCTGTGGAGCAGGATACATTGGACGAACAACTAGGCACCTATCCAAGAGGATGTGAGAGCACCATCCTGCTTGGCTAAATCAAGGCACGGTAAAGTCCATCTCGAGCGCAATTGTGGCTCATTTGGTTGACAGCGGTCACCGGGTAGACGTCAACCAAGCATTCCTCGTAATTTATAAAGTGCCGACGGAACATCGCAAGTTCCTGCGTCAGTGGATACTAGCGACGGCAGAGGCAGTAGCCATAAAATTGATCAACTCAACTTTGTGCTCGCAAAAAAAGCATTAGTAGTGGCCATAAGGCTACTTTGGCCGAAAACGCACTCAGCCTCTGCGTTCATACCTCCTGCCACGTCGCGTCACCGTTACGAAGCCGTAACATAGATAATTTTCGTACACCTTCCCCCTCCCCTTCCCATCCCTCGCCGCTCTAGGAAGAGACTATAACTCCTGACCTGACTAAACTTTAACCCTTGACCTCTGAACGCCCTCAACTCTCTCCCCCATACACACTGCTTATTGGATGTTTAAAATTTTGGTACTCTAACCTCCCTTATATTATTGCAAAGGCCTGATGATGAATAATCGAAATCGTACTTTCGCCTAACTCGACTTCTTAAATGCTTACATGGGTAACATCGCTGAACTTAATTAAATGAACAAATCTGTCATTCGAATTCTATCTCTACAAACTAGCAGCTGTAAGTTCTATAAGTCAGAGACATTTAAATGAGGTGCAGGAAGGTGAAGGCAATTTCGGAATGGGTATTTATGATAAACAAGCATATAATAGTTCATGTTGTCAAATATATTATGGTCGATAGAGCCCACCGTAAATTATAATCCGTGTCCCAGGTTAACGAGCTATAGCGGTGGGTATGGTATCCGTCAGATAGTTAAGTTAAAATTACACGCACTGTGTGTACTAAGAGGTAAACACATTTAAACTGCGGCGACGGACCATTGAGAATCTTTTTACAGCTGCGAAAATTCTCATTGAATTCTTCAAAATACAATTTGGCGAGCGTTGATTGACGTTCGATAAATTCGATTCAGCCCTCTACATGTATACTGATCCGCAAATAATAAAAAGATGCGGGTGAAGTAGAAAAAGCGTTTTGTGGTTAGGGTCGTTAGAAAAGGGAGGTGGAAGGGGACGGAGCAAATTGCAGTCAGTATCTTCTGTCAGCTTCAGGGGGAGTGGTGATCCCGGGAAAGTAATTAGATGCAAGCCGGGAGCTGGGAGGGGGGTTATGAGAAGTCTTTCTCTGCGTACAGGACTGGTTTGTGCAATCCTATTGCAGTGGTATCTACCGTAGCCAACGGACACTATCCAAGGGCTCTTGGATAACTTGACGGGACCTTGTAAATCACTCTGAAGACCTCCAGGGCATCTATGCAGTGATCCGGGTGTCCCCTATGACGCTGATCTGAAGACAGTGACCACAATTCTTGTTCTTCCCCTCCCCAAACCCCAGATATAGCATTATTTTCCTACTTCCAAGCATGTTTTAATTATTTAAATATATGCCTGAAGAGAATTTATAGAAGTTATATTCGCCGAATTGTCTTATGCGTATTTTTACATCAACTTGCAGGTGTATTTCCTCTAGTACCTTATATAAAGATTATATTTACTTCTGAAGGAAAATATGACAAAGGTGTCATTTTATATAGAATACATAATAAGAACAGTCGTAGTTCGTTTAAATTAGCCTTCATACATTATCCTCCACTTAAATAAGCTTGTAAAATAGCCAACGTCTAACCATATCCTAGGCATCCATCGATTCGAGCCAATTAATACTGTTTATTTGCAACCAATATTAATTAACAGATAGTCTAATTTTACTACCTAATTGATTCCTTTATTAGGTTAAGGATATTTGCCATTTTAATCATTGTTGAATGTATGGAGAGGGCAAAGACAAATTGCCAACCCAGACCACCTCTATTTGCAGCTATTCGTTTACCTGCTCTTGTGGGGCAGAATATATTGGTCACACGAGGCTGCGCTTGTCCAAAAGGATTAGAGAACACCTTGCAGCATGGTTTTGAAACTAAAGACCAAAAACAGCTCTATTCTTGCGCATATGATAGACATGGATCATTGCGTTATTGACAAAGAAGTCTTCCGGGTAAGTTCTAAGGTTCCTTCAACCTATTAAAAATTCCTTGGACAACGTCTGCTGCCTACGGCAGAAGCGGCTGCAATCAGGTTATGCAAACCGGTCCTGTGCACCCAAAAGAACTTTATAAAGGCACCGAAATTACCATGTCCGAAAGCCATCAAATCAGCTGCCCAAATCTAATCATCGGTCCCGGCAGCCGCCACCCCTCTGACGATAAAGTATCAGCGAAGGCACTGTCCTGTTACCCAGCACTAATCTGTGGCTTCAAGAAATCGTGCTAAGCATGGTGGCCATGCCCGGCTTTCGAGCTTGACCGGTGGGATAAATGAGATGAGGGACCGATGGCTCATACTATAAGTGGCTACGACTATTTCGTGTCGTCTTCTCATTGTGATATACAGTAGTGTTCACACAGCATTTTGATATGCCAGAAGCCAGAATCAGACTTTCGCTAGAATCTATTTGCTGGCGTAATGCCAATGCCATGATTATGAAATCTGAGGCCCATTTAGTGAATATTGGGGCATGTGGGTTAGGAAGCTGATCGTTTGTGACGTGTGTGAGGATTTTTTTTGGTATTGTGAACCATGTTTCCTCTCTAAATGTACAGCTTACCGTTTTTTCACCGGTAACCACTGTTGAGAAAGAAAAAATATACGACAATTCGACCGTCGTAGTCCGATGATGTCCAACGTAAGCTCCACGGAAGGGTGGTGCAGGGATGGTTACTTGCACGTGACTTAGAATAAAGTGCTAGTAGACTTGCGCTGCATCTACTGCACTCTCTTCTCCTCCTTCAACTGAGCCGGGTGTCATGATAGAGTCAAGAAGACAGAAGATAAGAGAGGGTGCATGTGGCTGGCGCACCCGGAGCCGCCCCTGGGCGTACCACCACACCTGGCTTTGATCCCATAGAGTGGGAGAGCCATTAAGGCCACATTAAGAAGGAGCCATTGCAGCCTGACTCTCAGACTGCCAGTCAGCCACTCAAACATCCTCCCTCACCCACCCATTGCGCCAAGCACGGCCACGAACACCACTTGACACACTCCCACCACCTCAGTGGCCAAATCCGACTAACTCCCACATGCCACCTCCGTTACCACAACCACCCCTAGTACCAGCGATGGGGGCTTATCTGTTCTAATTACGATCACACATAACCTCAGACATTCATCAACACTTCGCATAGTCTTCCTATGAGTTCAACTACTATTACCAGCAGTGGAGCCCCCGCATAATCAGCACCTCCTGACCTATCCTGTCCTCATTGTCACCGCACATGCACATCACGCATCGGCCTGGTCGGTCACTTGTGAATCCATCGCATAGAGACCAGCAAACCAGTGTCAGGAACACCAGCATACACTCGCTGCACCCCACTCAACTGTCCGCACTGCCCACGCACATTCACATACCGCATGGGCCTAGTAGATCTCAGGCGTCTCCATGAAAAACTGCGGTAGAACACCACTGGCTATATCACAAAACTACATCTATCCTCATCAGCATCCGCAACTCACATAATCACACGCAACGCCACAAAAAAACATGCTCTTAGTTTGCATTGCTGAGTAAGATGCAAGTATGATCCTCGGTCATTTCTCCATGTTAGTTCTCTGTTGCATGTGTGATCTGAGCTTGAGAATATCACAGGACCATAAGCGTCGTGGGTTGGAAGGTTGCCAAATGACAATTACACTCAGACAGTGAGGCTGCGATGGCTCCTTCTTAACGTGACCTCCGGCACTCTGGCATAGGTGAGATGTGAGACGTTCAACCTCCTGTTTTGTGAAATCCTGACGCTTGTGTTTGGTGGGCCAGGTCGTGTACGTAGTACGCTTAGACCAGGACACCAGCAGCTGCGCCCCCTTTCGTATCAGACAACTGACTGGCTTGAACGGTGCTTTGATTGTAGGAGTGGAGGGGAGAGTGAGGTCGATGGCTCAACGCATTTTCCTCACTATAAACAATCTGACGCGCTTAAAACTATCAAGGCGCGCAAAAAGCCATGGCTTAGATGTTTGCAACTGACGAGATAACTCGGGATGCGTGTTCAGCCCAGTGTTTGTTTTGTGTGGAGTGGCATACTTGTGGACTGAGAGTCAGGCTGCAATGGCTCCTTCTAAATGTGGCCTTTATAGCACTCCCATTTCGTTGGATCCGAGCCATGTGTGGTGGCACACCCAGGGGCGGCTTCGGCCGCGCCAGCCACCTGCGCCCTTTCCCGCCTCCGATCTTCTTGGCTCTGACATTACACCAGGCTCAGGTGGAGGAGGAGAGAGTGCGGTAGATGCAGTGCAAGTCTTCTATCAATTTAAAATAATCCCACCCAAGTCACCGTCCCTGAACCACCCTTCCGTAGAGCATACGGTGGACCTCGTCGTATTCGACGGTTGAACTGTCGTGTGCCCCCTAAACTGGCCGCGTGGTAGATGCGCTGAACCAATACGGTGGCCGAATCAGGGTGCGACAGGCGTTCTTTTTCTGGGATGCTGTCCCAAAACAAATGTTGAACATGGGGTGTGCGCGTGCCTAACACGGGCGTGGCTAGGTTCAGACTCATACCGCACCCCACGCTTTCTCTCCCTGTGAGATGCTCCATCTGCGCCCGACCCCGCCTCCGGTCTTCTTAACTATGGCTTGACACTGGATACAGGTAGGCAAGGGAAGAGAGAGAGAGAGTGCGGTAGATGCTGCGCACGTCTGTTTTCACCTGAAACTAATTTGCGTGGAAGTCACCGTTCCTCCACCACCCATCTGTGAAGCGTATGGTTGACATCGTCGGACTACGACGGTCAAACTGACCTGTATGTGGGGTTTAAGGGGTACTGATTAGAGGTCGCATCAACCATGTAGCATTTGTTCACTCCATATGTCTCTACAGGTGGTGAATGCTCCTGTGGCTACCTCTAACTTGTACCCAACTGTCTCCTGTGGTTCCTTGAAGCTAGGCTCCGCTCAACGGAAACATCCCGGGCAGCGGTCACGACCAGCGGGCTAAACCAGATGAGGGTTTCCGGTGTTCTATGTGTCTCTACAACCGGTAAGTCTGCTCCCTTCCTTATGCCATTCTCCTATCTCCCCTCCCCCCCCCCCCCCATGGTCGAAACAGCCCTACGGCGAGGGCAACATGCAATCACGTAGGCCGCCCAGGCGAATCGGTTATTCTCTCACTAATTCCAATCGTGAATTGGAGTTCGGTAACCGCCTGGGATAACTCAAAAACCCTATGTATGGGCAGCACTGCTTACCCCCTCTCGAGGCAGGGGGCTAGAAAAGGTGCCCTAAACAAATGTTTGGTTTCACGACATTTGCAGCGGACTGCGGTTCGCAGCCTGCAATTTCATTCAATCGAAAAACTTTAAACAATATCAACAACAACTCGTCTCACAATTCCCCCCCCCCCACCGTACCCTCTGGGCTGCGAGGTCTGAGTGTAATTGTCAGTTGGCAATCTTCCAACCGCGGCACTTAACGTTACCGCACTCTCTTCTCCTCCCCCACCTGAACCCGGTCTCACGACACAGGCAAGAAGACCGGAGATGAGAGAGGTCGCAGGTGACTGGCGCGGCCGGAGTCGCCCCTGGGCGTACCACCACACCTGGCTCGGATCCCACGAAGTGGGAGTGCCATAAAGGAAACATTAAGGAGCCATTGCAGCCTGACTCTCAGTCCGCCAGTCAGCCACTCGACACAAAACACACATCGGGCTGACCACGCGGTCCGAGTTATCCCGTCAGTTGGCAACCTTCCAAGCCACGGCTTTTAGCGCACCGTCATAGTTTCAAGCGCATCAGATTGTTTATAGTGAGGAACATGCACTGAGCTTTCAACATCACTCTCTCCTCAAACCCACCATCAGACACTTTTCGAGCAAGTCAGTTGCCTGATGTGGGAGTGGGCGCATTGGCTGACGGATCGGCGTACCCGTCTTCGCGCGCCACAGCACGACCTGGCCCCCATAACGCACACATCAGGATTCACAAACTCAGGGGATATGGAGCAGCCATCGCCGTCTGACTCCCAGTCCACTGATCAGCCACTCAACGCACAACACTCACTGGACCGACGGAGTGGTCTGGTGTAGGCGTCAGATTGGCAGCCTTCCAAGCCACGGTTTCTAGGGCACCGTGATTTTATCAGGTACATTATGATGATTGTGAGGGAGTTGTCAATGTATTAGTGTAGATGGTGTGCGCTGATGAGGCTTAGCCTCCGGTGGTTTGCCGCAAGTTGTCGTGGAGGTGCACGTGTCCTAATAGGCCATGCGGTGTGTAAATGTACGGGAGCAGTGAGGGCAGTGGAGGCGGGCGCGGCAACTGTATGTCGGAGCCCCAGGCACTGGTTCACGAGCCTCCGTGCGATGGATTCGCAGGTGACCGACCAAGCCGATACGTGAGTTGAAGTTGCGAGCGCATTGTGGGCAGGAGGAATCGGGAGAGGCTGGGGGATATCATTCATGGTAGTGAGGTAGCGGTGCCGGTAAGAATGGCTGGAGCGGAGGGTTTGTATGGTGTATCGGTGTTGTCGGCATTGTGGTGAAGTCCGCTGTCATGGATGCGCATGTGACCGAATAGGCACATGCAATGAGTGAATGCGCTAGGACAGTGAGGGCAGTGGAGGCGGCGATCTTTGCTGTGTGTTGCTGCTCCAGGTACTGGTTCACCAGTCTCTATACGATGGATTCGCAAGTGACCGACCAGGCCAATGCGTGAGGTGAATGTGTGGTCACATTGAGGACAGTTTAGGAGAAAGTCCCCATCGCTGACGGTGGTGATGGTGGTAGTAGTGAAGGCGTAGGCGGTGGTGGTTGCGGTGGTGGGGGGTAACAGGCGATGAGTAGATGGATGTGGTCTCTATGATGGTGGGAGTAATGGAATTGATGCCAGGAGTGAGGGTGGGGGATTCAGAAGGAGGGTTGGCAGAATTTTACGTAGAAATAAGAATTGTTGGTGCATTGCGTCCGAATATGTCCAAACAGGCCGATTCTCGCGCGGAAGATGCGTTGACATCGCAGGCATGTTGGCAGGTTCTGGGCATCGACGATGTTGGTCCAGGGTGTTAGTGACTTTCGTGCCGCTCTTTTGGCCTTGGCGGCGGCGATACAGTTGGCCTCATAGATTGCTGCACCAGTCTCCACTGATCTTCTCCATGCCGGTCTATCCTGGGCGAGGTCCTCCCAGTTCGCCGGTTTGATTTGCAGTTGCTTCAGCGATTTCTTCAAAGTGTCCTTGTAGCGTCGTTTTTGACCTCACTGCCGGCGAGCACCCGTAGCGACATCTCTGTAGAAAAGTCGTTTGGGAAGTCACTCGTCGTCCATTCATACCAGGTGGCCGCTCCATCGCAGTTGCCCTTGCCTCAGCATGGCGTGGATGCTGAGGATTCCGGTCCGCTCCAGGACTTCCGTGTCCGGGATCCTGTCTTGCCATCTCAGCTTCAGTATTCTGCGGAGACAGCTGAGATGGAAGTTATTAAGCTTCCTGGCTTGGTTCGAGTAGAGGGTCCAGGTCTCTGCTCCGTAAAGGAGTGTCATCAAGACGACGGCCTTGTACATCTTCAGTTTGGTGTTCAGGTGAATACCGTGGCGATTCCACACGGAGGCCTGCAGCGGGCCGAAGGCCTGACTAGCTTTGAAGATCCGTCGTCATCGATGCTCGTGTTGCGTGACAGCGTGCTTCCTAGATAAGCGAAGGTTTCCACGTTTTTGGTTTGAGCACCATTGACATTGATTCGAGGAGCATTGTATTCCGCGCTGGGTGGCGGCTGGCCCATGACAACCGTTTTGGCTTTACTGATTTTTAATCCAAAATCGGCGCAGCCTGCTGCGAAGAGGTCCATGCTCCTTTGCATGTCCTCCTCCTTCAGGGTGTTAAGGGCACAGTCGTCAGCGAAGACCGAGTCATGGACTGTAGTCGTAGACACGTGCGTTGAAGCCTGCATACGCCGACTGTTGAGAAGGTGCCAATCAGATGTGTAGGCGATGTGGATCTTAGGCTGCTTATCACGATAGGCGTCCATCAGCATTTCCGAGGACATGAGACTGAACAGGGTGGGAGTCAATACGTAGCCCTGCTTCACTCCGTTGGTCACTGCAAATGCTTCGGATACCGTCCCCTTGTCAGTGACGCGCGCCGTCAGCCCGTCATGAAGCTGACGCACCATGTGCTTGAACCGCTCAGGACAGCCAAATTTCTACATGACTTTCCACAGTTCGTCGCGATTTACCGTGTCAAAGGCTTTCGTTAGATCCACGAAGGTAGTGTATAGGTGAGTTCGCATCTCCTGGCACTTCTCTTGTAGCTGGCGGGTGGCAAAGATCATATCGGTTGTTCCTCGGTGTCGGCAGAAGCCACATTGGCTTTCCGGGAGAAGACCATGCTCTAGGTGACCGTTCAGACGATTGAGAAGGATACGAGCAAAGATCTTCCTGAAGAGGTTGAGCAACGAGATGCCTCTGTGAGTATCACAGAGTTGCAGGTTCACCTTCCACATTTAGAGATGGACGATGGTCGCATCTTTGAAATCCTGAGGAACTTGTCCTTCGCACCACATATTCTGGAAGAGTGTTGTTTGTTCTGCAATCAGACGGGGCCTGCCTTGCTTGTAGACTTCCGGTGGGATTTCGTCGGATCCCGGTGCTTTACCACTGGAAATCTGTTGCGCGGCCTGGGTGGTTTCTGGTAGGGAAGGAGGCAGGTGCAGGTCATTGTTCGTGTCCACTTGAGGGAGCCGGTCAATGGCAGCATCGGAGATGGCTGATGAGCAATGAAGGACACTTCTGAAGTACTCGACCCAGCGCTTCAGAATTTGCGATTTCTCTGTCAGCAGTGTTGTGCCGTCAGAGCTGAGCAGCGGTGCGGTCTCCTTGATACACGGGCCGTAGATGGCCTTGATGGCTTTGAAAATGTTTTTTTATTTCATTGTGGTCAGCATAGCCCTGGATTTCCTCAATCTTTCGGCTCATCCAGACATCCTGCATCTCCCGCAGCCGTTGCTCTATAAGGCACCGGGGTATGAAGGCTGAAGAAGGAAGGAAGAAAGAAGGCTGAAGAAGGAAGATGGCTGCTTTTGTTGCGTCAGTCCGAAGGCTCATGTATGCTTTGTGTAGTCCATTCTTCTCCACGAGTAAGTTGCTGATGTCGGCGTCATTGTCGCCAAACTAGTCCTGGTGTTGACAGCGTGCGCGTCCGAAGACTTCGAGGGCGGTGGACTGGATGACATTTAGCAGTTGACACCATCGTGTCTCCACGGAGGCGTTATAATCTGAAGCATGCAGCTCCTCCAGTTTCTGGTTTATCTGCTTGCTGAAATCAAAACAGTGAGCAGGCAAATTAAATAAAAGAGTATCTAACTTACCTGGCGGCCTCTTAACTTGGGGCCTTCGTCGGGGTTGCAGTTGGATCGTCATCTGGGAGATGACGAGGTGGTGATCCGTCCAACCATCGGTATCGCGGATCGCCTTGGTTACCAGCACGTCCTGTCAATCTTGCCTCCGGACGAGAACATAGTCCAGCAGATGCCAGCGCCGCGACCGAGGGTGCATCCACGTGGCCTTCTCCCGCGTCGGAAGGCGGAAGAAGGTGTTGGTTAGCAGGAGACGGTGTTCCGTACACGTTTGCAGAAGAAGGAGGCCATTATCGTTACAGCTACCGAGACCATGGGGACCCAGCACTCCCTGCCAGGCAGCGTGTTCAACTCCAACGTGGGCGTTAAAGTCACCAAGGACAATTAACTTGTCATCTTTCGGCACAGTCGCCAGCAGGGCGTGCAGCTCCTCGTAGAATTTGTCCTTCGCTGCATCAGATCTCATCATTGGGGAGCGTAGGCGCTGATAATGGTGGCGAACTGGTCTCCCTGAAGAGGCAGGTGGAGGCTCATCAGGCGATCATTGATACACTGCGGCAGAGAGAGCAGACGTCCCACGATGTCGTTCCAGATGGAAAAGGCAATACCAGTGTCGCATCGCTCTGCCTTTGTCTGGCCGCTCCAGAAGAAGGTGTAGCTGTCCCCACCTCCTCCAGCTGACCCTGCTCAGAGAATCGGGTCTCGCTGAGAGCAGAAATGTCCACCTTGTAGCGCGCCAGTTCCTGAACGACTAGCGCCGTCCTCCGTTCCGGCCGGTTACTCCTAGGATTTTCTAAAAGGAAACGAACATTCCAGGCTGCTAGTGTGAGTGGACTCACCCGAGCAGCCTGGAGTGTATGGCGAGGGGGGTTAGGACAGGGGGTAATGTTGCTTGTTTGCGTTTCTCGACCGCATGTAATTGCAGTCTGCTAACCACGGTCTGCTGCAGCTGTTGTGAGACCCAGCATTTGTTTAGGGGACCTTTTCTAGCCCCTTCCTCCGCGAGGAGGCAAGCAGTGCTGTTCCTAAATAGGGCTGCTCGGACATCCCAGACGGCTGCCGAACTCCACTATGGGTCACGGATTTGTTTTAGTGGGAGAAATACCCGAGTTATTCTGGGCCGCCTACGGGGTTGCTGTCGCCCCCACCGTAGGACTTTTTGAGGGGGGGAGGTGGGAAGTTCGGGAGTCTGACATACCGGGCGTGGAGGCGCACACAGCACCGTAGACCCTCACCTGGTTTAGCCCGCCGGTCGTGACGGTTGCCCGGGGTGTAGCCGCTGGGAAGAACCCAACATCGAGGAGCCACATGTGAAGTTGGTTACCAGTTAGTGGCAGCCACAGGAGCATTCACCACCTATACGAGACAAATGGGGTGACCAAATGCTATCTGTGTGGTGTTACCCCCCCACCCCACACCTGATACCACCACTATTAACAGCAATAGGGACTCGGTCCCAGACTGTCCACATTGCGAACGCACATTCACCTCACTTATCGGCCTGGTCGGTTACTTAAGAATCCATCGCACAGAGAGTGAACAAGCAGTGCATGGAGCACCAAACCACAGCAGAGACTGCCACGTCCACTGCCCTCTCTGCCCTCGCGCATTCACTCCCCGCATGCACCCCAATGTTTGACAGCCCTGATACCACAGGTACACCCTCCGCTCCTACCGTTCCCACCAAAAATAATACCGAAACTAAAATGAACGACGACCTCAAAGCCGCTCCTGATTTCTCCGCACCAGCAACTTTACCTCATGCATCGGCCTGGCCGGTCAACTGCATGGAGAACCAATGTTTGGGGATCCGACAGTCCCACGCACGCCTCCGCTGCTCCCACTTCTCCCGCACATCCAACACCGCATGGGCCTATTAGGTTACATGCGACTTCCCAATAAACTGCAGAAAATCACGTGAGAGTTAGACCATCGTTATCCGACAAACTCCACCGTATGTTTCACGGAAGGCTGGTGCAGGGAAGATGACTTGTGAACAAATTAGTCTTAAATGATAGTAGACTTACACAGCATCTACCGCAATCTCTCTCTCTCTCTTCCCATATTGGCCTGAGCCCGGTGACAAGTCATAGTCAAAAAAGATCAGAGGCGGGAGAGGACGCAGGTGGCTGGTACGGCCGGACCTGCCCCTGGGCGTGCCACAACACCTGGCTCGGATCCCATGGAATGGGAGTGCCATAAAGGCCACATTACGAAGAAGCAATTGCAGCCTGACACTCAGTCCGCCAGTCAGCCATTACACACAAAGCAAACACTGGGCTGACCACGCGGTTTGAGTTATCCTGTTAGTTGGCAACCTTCCAAGCTACGGCTTTTAGCGCACAATAATAGTTTCAAGCGCGTCAGATTGTTTATAGTGAGGAAAATTAACTGAACTGTCGACCTCACTCACTCACCCACCATCACAATTTGATTACCATCCGAGCCGTTCAGTTGTCCGATGTGGAAGTGGGTGCAGCTGCTGGTGTCCTCATCTAAAAGTACTACGTACACGACCTGCCCCCAAACACAAACACCAGGATTTAACACAACAGGAGGTTGAACGTCTCACATCTCACCTGTGCGAGAGGGCCGGAGGTTACGCTAAGAAGGAGCAATCGTAGCCTGACTCTCAGACCACCCGTCAGCCACTCCGCACAACTCACATTGAACTGCCTGCGAGGTGTGAGCGTAATTGTCAGTTGGAAACCTTCCAACCCACGGCGCTTATTGCCCTGGTATATTCTCAAGCTCAGATCACACAGACGACAGAGAAGTAACATAGAGACAGGACCGAGGATCATATTTGCCTCTTACTCAGCTATGCAAACTGAGAGCATGTTTTTTTTGGTGTAACGTGTGATAATAAGAGATGCAAAGTCTGATCAGGAGAGATGTAGTGTTGTGGTATAGCCAGTGGTGTGTTGCTGTGCCCCCTAAACGGGTCATGTGGAAGATGCGTTGGACCAACATGGGGGCCACATCAGGGCACGGCATGCGTTATTCGGGTTGCGCTCCACTAACAAATGCCGAACATGGGGGGTGTGGTGGCACGCCTAAGGGCGGCTAGGACTTAGGGGACCCAGTCGCGCCAGCCACCTGTCTCCTCTCCCGCCTCCGGTCTTCTTGACTCTGTCTTGATACCGGGCTCAGGTGGGGGAGGAGGAGAGAGTGCGGTAGCTGCAGCGCAAGGCTACTATCACTTAAAACTAATTCACGCGCAAGTCACTGTCCCTGCTCCACCCTTCCATGGAGCATACGGTGGACATCGTCAGACTACGACGGTCGATTTATCGGTGTTCTGCCACAGGTTTTAATGGAGACGCATGTGATCTCCTAGGCCCATGCGGTGTGTGAATGTGCGTGGGTGGTGCGGACAGTTGCGTGGGGTGCGGTGGGTGTATTTTGGTGTTCCTGACACTGGTTCGCTGGTCACTCTGCTATGGATTCGCAAGTGGCCGACCAGGCCAATGCGAGATGCGAATGTGCAGTGACGATGAGAACAGGATAGGTCGGGAAGTGCTGATGCTGCTGGGGCTCCGCTGCTGGTACTAATAGTTGAGCTCATAGGAGGACTATGCAAAGTTTTGATAGGTGCGAAAATATTTGGTTGCATCGTGGTTGACTCTACTTACTTGGATGTGCATGCGACCGAGCAGGCCCATGCTGTAAATGAATGCGCGGGGGCAGCAAGTAAATCGGAGGCGGCGGTCTCTGCTGTGTTTTGGTGCTCCAGCCACTCTTTTGGCAGTCTCTGGGCGATGGATTTGCAACTGACTGGCCAGGCCGATGTGTGAGTTGAGTGTGCGATCGCAATGAGTACAGATTAGTGCCGAGTCCCTATCGCTGGTATTGGGTGCGGTGCGGTAAACCACCATAAGCATAATCAAATTAACGCACAATATGGCAGTTCAACCGTCGATTTCGACGAGGTCCACCGTATGCTCCACACCAGGTGGTGCAGGGACGGTGACTTGCGCGTGAATAAGTTTTAAGTGATAGTAGCCTTGCGCTGCAGCTACCGCACTCTTCTCCTCCCCACCTGAGCCCGGTGTCAAGACAGAGTCAAGAAGACCGGAGATGGGAGAAAGCGCAGGTGGCTGGCGCGGCCGGAGCCGCCCCTGGTCGTGCCACCACACCTCGCTCGGATCCCACGGAGTGGGAGTGCCATAAATGCCCCATTAAGAAGGAGCCATTACAACCTGACTCTCATTCCGCCAGTCAGCCACTCCACACAAAACACACATTGGGCTGACCAGGCGTTCCGAGTTATCCCGTCAGTTGGCAACCTTCCAAGCCACGGCTTTTAGCGCACCGTGATAGTTTCAAGCGCGTCAGATTGTTTATAGTGAGTAAAATACGCTGAGCTCTCAACCTCACGCACTCCCCCACTCCCTCACTAATCAGACCACTGTCCGAGCCGGTCAGTTGTCTGATGCGGAAGCGGGCGCAGCTGCTGGTGATCTTTGTCTACGTGTACAACGTACACGACCTGGCCCCCAAACACAAGCACCAGAATTTAACACAATAGGGGTTAACGGCTTACATCTCACATGTGTGAGATAGCCAGAGGTCACGTTAAGAAGGAGCCATCGCAGCCTGACTCTCAGACCACCAGTTAGCCACTCCACACAACACACATTGGACTAACTGTGAGGTC
>WEDG01002009.1:0-78362 GCA_017591395.1 Schistocephalus solidus | reverse complement strand
ATAGCAGTGTTAATAGGCGGTCTATACCTCGAGGCATGTAGGCAAGACGCATTTCGTCCAGACACCGGTGCAGAAATTTCCACCTGAGCCTATGTGGATGACACTCACTTTGCAGCCTCCCGTCTGCGTGCTGAGAGGATGGCTAAGCTGGCAGACGGGAAAATAAGGATAACGGTATACTGGAAGGCAACTAACACCATGCGTATCCTCCATTTCAGAAGCTACCAAACCTATGTGCTCACAAACGCAGTAGTGTCAGAATCCTCTACCAACCAACACACTGCAGCGACGATAGTGGGAAGAAGGAGGAGACAAAGTAATTGCATGCCCTCTTTGACGCTAACGGTTATCCGAAGCTCTTTATACGCAAGGGCCTTAGGAAGCCCAACCATGAGTGATCGAAAGGAGAAGACCTGAAGTTCTGGCTCGCGATCCCTTTATGTGAAAAAAACGTATCAGAGGTGACGGCAAGAATTCTGAAACCTTTCGGGATCGGTGTGGCTCATGAGCCTGAATCAACAATCAGACAGCACACCATGAGGCCCAAAGAACCGCTAACGATGACAGAACAATCAGCAGTGGTTTACAGCATACCATGCCAAAACTGTGTGGAGAGGTATGTTGGTGAAACGGGCAAACGTCTCTGGCACAAGATTGCATGAACACCAACTTGCAATCACCCGCAAGGATAAGCTATCTATGGTCTATTGCCACATACAACAGAAGAACCACAGTTTCACCTTTCGAGAAAACGAGGGTAATCGGCCGAGCCAACGATAAGATCGTCAGACTTGCTGCGCTGAAAGTTGGTCCTCGACGGGCACACTTAACAGAGCCCTAGACTTTGCGTCCCGCGTACCAGGCGATACGCTAAAGGCTCGAGTCAGTTCGGGTAGGGGCCAATGGGACAGTAGAGCAAAACCAAGCAGACAACGGACGCCAGAGAAAAAGAAGAGAGAGCCGGCCGGAGGCCACGGATGAGCGTGGAATACCACCTCACCACCACGCCTACGAGGCTGAAATCAACTAACGCGGGCGTCAACGACTGATCAGTCTGTTGGCTGACGAGGATAGGCCACTACGTACGCTGACTTGCCAACAGATGGGACGGTAGCAAAAAGGAACATATGTCACAGAACTCTGATGATGGAAACGAGGGGTTTCCGAAACGTCAGTCCAAATACATTCCGGTTCATGAACTCGTTCCTTCTTTTTCGTCTTCTTCAGGGGATGAGGAGCTCGATATGATATCTGGGGTGTGTCACCCTACCTACTACTCTTGATGAAACAGACTTTGCTGAGTGGATTTTTGTGGTACTTACTGTAATGGTTACTCCCAAACCTATCACACGAACCAGTATATTTCTCCGAAATCGATGGTCGGTAAGGTGAAACTCGCATTTAGTGAGTACTTTCCCAATTGCGAACCAGATTTGAATTTCCTGTTCCAAAGCCGTTTGCTGTCATCCACATTTTCACTTTTTAGCGAAGTAGATAAATAAAAGTCTGTGGCACACACACAAGTGGTCACATGGAATTTTAACATTTAAAACGGGATGATAGCGGAGGTATGCTAAAGTTAGGTTTACCAACGTTTGTCAATCATGAGAACTTCGGAGATGACGTATAAGTAGAACGAATCAATTCTATTCCGACCTCAATTACATTTCACCTCTGTCATTAAGATAACTTTGACACTTATGCCTAGGGTCTTTCAGCCTCTAAAACCTATACCGACATGCCAAGTCACGGGTACCGATGCAGAGAATATGCTAAAAGCCGCACGTGTACGGCAAACTGCAGGGTTTTCAAAGTTACAATAATCAGCTGGGTTGTAATTACCTAGGCTTATGACTTCTGTAATGGCCTGACTAAAATAAAAGTACAGTTTTTTTGGACTGCGCTACATTGACGGTGCAAACTCCCCTTAATCTCAGCGTCACTTTCAGGGAAGTGCGCCCAAAACGAGAGGACATTTACTGGATAATAAATCTCAATGTAAGGTAAATAATTCACACCTACATCAAACAAGCAAGGGAATCCGTTACAGTGTGAGTCAGATTTTAAATAAATTTGGTCAAAGAAGTGTTGAATTTGCCAAAAGTACGATTAAAATTTAAAGTTCCGGCAAGTAGGTTATCAGACTTGACTCATTGTAACCACTGTCAGGAGATGACACTCAATATGACGGAAGGAAGTATATTTTGCCAATACCCGAATAGAAGGCGAAAGGGTTGAGGAAATGCTGCAAAAAGCAGCTAGTGGGGGCGAAGAAAGTAGAAAAGAAGTCTTCCTGAGGTGGTCGAGCTTCATAGTTTTGTCACTGGTGATAATGTCAGGTGTTTTTTGTAAACCAGTTAAGACCCGATTACAAATCACAGAAAAACATGAAGGAACGAGCGCGGAAAGTTTAAGGACCACAGCTAAGTCAGTAAGTTAAATAACCGATCCCCTCCAAAACATGAAATGAAAGTCAAGGAACTCATTTCGAGTCCTGCAAGGGAACAATCTTGAAAACAAAGTCTTTGCTTCGTATCCTCGACTCCAGGGCAACATCGAATTCCCGTCGGTAGGCATTGAACTGCATTATATCTCGTGGTTCTGACATCCAAAAGGTGTGGAATTCACTGAATAGACATACTGTAGAAATGAAAACAGGTTATTCGGGTTTCTAACCAAACATCTTCTTTAAATAAACAAATGAGGATATTTCCAGCTTCGAGGGCTATAAACGTCTGGAAAGGAGAGATCAAGGAGATCCGAGATATATAAACCCTTGTTTGAAAAGCCTGCATATTCCGTGACATCGCACATCCTTGTTGATTCCTCGCACTGGTGGTGACATTTCATACGGCTAAAAGATGCGTGCTATAGCAGGG
This sequence comes from Schistocephalus solidus, assembly GCA_017591395.1. Lineage (NCBI taxonomy): Eukaryota > Metazoa > Platyhelminthes > Cestoda > Diphyllobothriidea > Diphyllobothriidae > Schistocephalus > Schistocephalus solidus. Next base: position 75,483 of record WEDG01002009.1, on the reverse strand, counting down.
AGCAAAAAGGCCCGAGTCAATTCCAAGAAAGGTACACACGTCGAACCTTGCCGATTTATCAGTAGTAGAAGGAAGATGAGCAAACATAATATGAAACTATCGATCCAGACAGTAAACGTTATCCAGAGCATACAAAATGCCGAGAAGACAGTGCAAATTCATAAATGGGGAACTAACCATAGGCGAAGTGAAAGTCATTCAGAGTTGGGGCATCCCTAACATAATTGTAGAAATGGCATTTAAGTTCACCATCTCGTAGCCATTTCCTCAGCAGGTCGGTTAAACTGATACCGACTATAGCAAAAGGATAACTAAAAGAGAAAAACACACGTAGAGTTGGGAAAAGAAGCGAAACTGGGTAAGTTCAAGGGAAGGTTAGGAGTTCATTGCATAGCAGTGACAGACAGTTGAAATTGCGGAAACAATTTTAGCCTTTTCCTCATGCTAAAAAGGAGACAAAAGACCATGTGCACCCCTTAGGTGTTGGATAACATAGGTGCCAGAAAATGCATGCTGCATAAAACAGTGAAAATGGCGATCGAGACACATATGTTGCAGTCGACCGCAGAAACGGCACAAGACGCCTCTGTTCAGTGCTAAGAACGCCCTCAGGCACACCTACCCCATGACCGTCTTGACTGAAACACAAACGTATACATTTTCAGACAGTTACCGTCGTTCATTGCTCACGTGCAAAGTTGCACGCGCACAGCGATACAAGGCTCTTAAACTCACCCCTGCAAACCTGTAAGAGAAGCAGACCACCAATATGTACTAGCTCTCCCTCTTACTTGAGTACAAGTTAACACAAGCCCTGCCCTCTCCGGTGGACAATGCTGTTTGAGACGAGAGTTCAAGGTTATGCTCACAATAACTCCACCTATTCTGGTACCTTACCTATTTTCATACTAACCGAGACTTGAGCTGACGATTGTATTGTCTAAGATACCTGGTTGTTGCAATATCATCAAATAACAGTTGACATCGGAGGGAGAAGTGGCTTTCAAATGTACCAAACGGAAGGCAGCCAATAACAATCGTGGTTCGAAGGGGTGCGTTATCGACAATAGCCAGTAGTTTGTCAGCCGTACGCAAGTATGACCACTACGACCGCAGTGGTGACTGCTAAGAAAGTTTGATTATGACATCTGGGATGAAATAGTATTAATTTATTTCACCCAATTGTGGAAAAGTCAACGGCCCCGATGGGATTTGAACCTCAGCATCAAGGGAAAGGCTTTAGTACAGCCAAAGCTGTAACCACCTGAGATACGAGGGTCCATCGGGAGCCGTGAGTTTAATCACACTTTGGTCAAGTTACAAAAGAGTTCAAGAATTCTCGATGCCAGACGGAAGGACGTACCTGGAGGTAGAAAGAACTGAAGCCGAAAGGATACCTCTGGCTAAAGCAGTGTGCGATTCGGCAAAGTATCTACAATATAAGGGGAATATACCATCAGAAGTATCTTTTATGGTTATTATACGTATCGTTTTATAACGCCTGAAGGAATAAAAACCAAAACACGGCAACGCGAGAATAAAGTGAGGCGAGCTAAGAGAATAGCATTGATGCTGTCGCTATGAGTAGACATAGGGCTGTATGACGGGTCAAAGGTAAATGTTACTACTACAGTTTGGTGAAATATCACGACCGCTGTTGCGAATGAGGCCTTAAAACGCGTGGATGTCATAGATGTACCTCACAATTACCTATTGAGAGACCATTTACAGGATTTTTTTGAGTAAGCATTAGGGACGTTAGCTAATTTCGCAGGGATAAGGCCAAACAGTGCCTTATATATGAGTCTAGTTGGATCAGGAGTAATGGTGGAAGCAGGAAAAAAAGCAGAATGCGCCTGAGTTAAAAAAATACAGAAGTGCAGAATCTGAAAATCTATGTCTATATTGTCTTCTATTTTATCAAAGAGAGGAAAGATAAATGAAGGAGACCGCACAGCCAATTAGATTGCTGACTTACAGCAGGTTAAGAGCGCCAAGAAGACCCATTCCACGAAAATCGGTGTCCGGACAAGTTCCCTGGAATCCAATATCAGCCCATCGTTTGCTCACAAGTTGGAAAGCCTCACTTGGAATTAAATATTTCCACAACTAGACAATTAGGCTGAAAAGTGTGAACGAACCCCCCTCAGAATGTTCAAATGCCGCTCATCCGATGCATTAAATGCGGTCGAACGCAAGTGTTCGCATTCTTCACAAAGACTTTGATACCCACGAATCTGCGCGACGGCTAGGCCAAATGCATCCGCGAAACTATGCGGAGTAAATAACTACAAAAATAAGTTACTTTGAAGCAGCTTTAATTCGTTTGATTTGCATAGCATAGTCAACATAACTATCCAGGGACAAATTTCTGAGATTGCTACTGAGGACAGGATCTTTTGAACTGGAAAGTGATCTTTCTAAAGGGAGTAAATCGAAAAGAATAACCTAACCGAGTGCGAGAGTTCGTCTACACCCTTCGCGGTTTCCGTCAAGTATCCGTTGAAGTTCGCACTTTCCGGAGATGGTCCTCCACACCCACTTACGGAAACCGCGGGAGGTTAGACAGGTGAGTGCGCAACCAAAGGCTACGAGCGCATAAAACCAATATGCATACATTGTAATAGCTCAGATGGGATTAGGGAATGACCAAAAACGGTAGACGGTCGTTAAATTTCTAAAAGTGGAACAAAGGTTAGAATGGCTGAAAACTGATTAAGGATTAACAATACCAATGTAAACAGACAGACGACGGCGGGTAGTTAGTCGCTTTGAACGATGAAAAATTCAGAAGGAAACAGAGCTTAAGGAAGGTTAACTGTGCAGGAAAAGAACAGTATAGAGGCAGATAAATATCGCCGGTACAGACAAGGGAGACTGGAAGAGCCATTTTTGATTACTAGCCGTCGTCAGCCAGTCATATCCAACCCCAGGTGGTGCACCACCCAAGGATCGAACTCGCGACCAGTTGAAAAAAAAGTTCAATGCTCTAACTGTTGAGCCACGGGCTCGTTGTCTTGCTTATCACTCCAATACTAGCTCTACTACGCTCGACTAATAGTCACTGTGCAGCTGCTGGCGGGGCTCGAGTGAGCCTCAAGGCAGAGCGGAACGAGCGAGTTCCGTTAGCGATCGGTGAGCTTTTATCAACGAATGCAAGTCAATATTCCCGATCTAAAACTGCTCAATGGTTAGAGCGTTGGACTTCTGATAAAGGGGTCGCGGGTTCGATCCTCGGGTGGTGCACCACCTGGGGTTAAGTATAACTGGCTGAAGAGGGTTAATAAGCCAGAAATGGCCATTAAAGTTTCCTTTGTCTTTGTCGGCAATATTAATCTGCCTCTTCTACTGCTAGCGGCTGATGGCAGGGCTCGAAAGTGAGTCTCAAGGCAGAGTGGAACAAGTGAGTTCCGGTAGCGATCGATGAGCATTCATCAACGAATGCAAAAAGCAGAATCAAGAAATCGACGGGAGAAGGAGCGGTAATGATTAATCAATGCGAGGCGGATGCACAGCCAGTCTGAAAACAAACAAACGAAAAGCGGGCACGCTAGCAGGGTCCGAGAGCTTTCTGTTGGTGTCCGCTTAAGACTGCCAAGCGGGATTTCAACAATAACTTTTGTTACCCTTTATTTGAATAACGCTAATCAGGATGATTTTCCAATGCCCCTACTCGCAAAGAACACATTGTTAGACTGTGTAGCATTATGAAATGCGGCCTGTTAGTGAGGGGGAATGGAGAATGTATCTCTCTGGGTTGACAGGCGTCCCAGTGGCCTTCTGTAGTTTCCGGTTATTCCACACTACTCCCGCATTTGACATTCGGTTCACACCTGTAGTTCTAGCAAACCATGTATCCTGATAACTGCCTCGAATAGAGGCCAAACCCGTTGATAGTAACTAGGGTAGTACCTACCTCGGCGTATTTCTTTGCTTTGCAGAGCAGAGAAACAAAATTAGTGTGGCAGAACAGGCCTTCACTAAGCCAGCCAGCCACTCGTCCTGCCGCTGGATCATGAGGAGACTGGGACATGAGTGAAGTTTGGCAGCCGCTTGCGATGCTTTAGAAACCATATGTATGAACTCAACGTAAAGCCCCTTGAGGGGTAGAAAGCCTATCCTAAACCAATTCTAGTCTACGCCGTGGCCGCTTACCCAGTCTAAACGCAACAAATCTCTGCAGAGTGAATTAGTTCTCTCTGGACATCAGTTCTCAACTATTTAAGCGAATGACAAACAGTGCAAGAACAAATTTAAGTACTAGTCGTTCAGAAATAGACACAACAATAACGGAGACCCGGCTCTCAAAAGAAAACTTTAAGAACATATGAACAGGATACATCTTGCGGGGCAACGGTAAAAAGAACCACGAAGATACGGAGTCAGCATCACGATCATAAACGAGATCGTCAGTAAGCCTCCTTTGCTTCTGCTGGATATCGACAACCGTCTCATCAAAATGTGAGCTATACACCATGAGACGAACTTCAACACATTCGAAGTCGGGAATGTGCCCCTTTGCTGTCCATTGCAAAAGCTGAAAGGAGGATTATTCTTGAATACTTTCATGCGTAAGTAGGAAGTTACATTGGCAATTATCTAGTATCGCTGAAGACTTGCGCTGAACATAATCCACTCATCATTAACCACCTTTGCCTTCCTTAACGAAAAAAGACACGACAAGACACCTTCACTCAGATTTTGCTAACTATTAAACAACACGCCTTTTAGGAGGCTGGACCAACTGAACGTACTCGCGACAGAAGCTGAGTGAGGTTCTGAATACTGGAACGACCACCGAAACGTCGTTTCAAAAACGTGACTGCCAATTTATAGACCAGGAAGACCTTTATGAGAAAGAGTCAAAGGTGGATACTACAGCGCACAGGCAGCATCTCGCCGACAAAATGAATGCCGGTTTGGGACAGCTGCAGGTTCTGGAGGATAAAGATATCGAGAACAGATAGGAGACTGAGGGACGTTATCTACACTACTGACATGGAATTCCTCGAACCCACAGATGGAAAATATTAGGATTGGCTCGACAACGAAATTCAGGGGCTGTTGGCCAAAAATAACTAGCCTTACAAAGCATATGCGGACAGGTTCACCAACGCAACCACGACAGCGTTTCCCGATGCAAATGTCAACTACAGCAGGGGTCACGATAAATTTGGAACCATCGGCCCGGTTGTAGGATAGAGGAATTTCAAGGATATGCCAATGCTGATGAGTTTAAGAACTTTATCACTCTCATCAAGGAATTTCATTGCACCCAATTCACTGCAACTACGTTACTGTTCAGTCCAGATGAAGCCAGCCAACTGGAAGGCAGGTAACGGATTCCGGAGCGTTTGGTCGCACAATTTTAGAATGTCTACAATCCAAATCTGTCTGTATGCGAGCAAAAATAGAGATTTTTTAGAATAAGAATGATTCTCATCGATCGCCCTCGGAAGAGTAGACACTCGGGTTCCATACTCTGTGATCCTGACAGACGCCTAACGCGAGGAACGACTCCAACTCGACATAAATGGCCAAACGAACAAGAGAGGTTCAGTATCCGCCCAGCATGCATCTTTTAGAAAATCTCCAACAACCAGATACACGATATCTATCGAAGACTGTGCATCGAACACCCCAACCAAAGGGGAAATATAATGAAACATGAACCCTTATGCCTCAGAATGCGCCAAACTCAAGTCAAAAATTGAAAGGGAGAAAACGACTGCATTGCAGCGACCGGCATCCATGGACAAATAAACTTCGCCCTCAATCGCCGCCAACGACATTCATATCAAAGCGGTTGGAAGATTATTTCGTTTTAGAAGGACTGTCTGGAGAAGTATAAAGATCAACGATGAAATTTGGGGTTGGATCAACGAAGTCAATCGGGCCATATACCGACCCTTATCTCTCATATGAAAGCACCGAATCATTCTCCTCAACATAAAACTGGCGATGTAAAGGGCTGTAGTCTCGACAATGCTCCTCTACGACTAGAAGCCTTGGGAACCCTGTCAAAGCTAAGAGCGAAAACCCAATCACTTTCACTAAACTGTCTCTAGAGGTTGAGGGGGAATTAACAAGAAAGAATTTCGGACAGTTAAAACTTGAGACAAATTCAAAGTCGAAGGAATACTAGATTTTAATAGTGCCTGCCGAAGTGACTCTCATCCGGTGATACCAGTATGGATATTCGACGCCAGCGATGACATAAAAAACTACTAGGAAACCCTGAAAGTGTCATCCGAGCAGCTTACGGTCAACAACGAGCACCGAGAGACTCGAACATTACCGACAAATCGAAATAATTTCAAAAAGGAAGGATGCAGTAATTTTCTACATCAATGAAGTAAAAAACACCAAGCATAAAAAACACAAAGCTGAAATAGCATCGAATAACTTTTCCAGAGACAGCCGCACTTTAATGCGTCCCAATGGAAACATGAATTTAGGGGTTCACATAAGTATCGTGGGGCACCTTCGAATGCGCTGCAACACCGTCACCAACGACATAGATATTATGTCAGGGAATATCGTAAATGTTAACCAGCGGTCTCACCATTAGCATGCATTATAGTTTAGAATTACTACACGCCTACCTTCACGTATATACCCACCCTCTCCGGAACATTTCTGTGCTATCACCGCTGATCAAGTCGCTCGAACACACGAGCCCAATTAACCCCGGACCAGGGATCTCTACTCAACGAGTAGATAACGCCAAATTGCTAACTACCGTGGCCTCTGCGGTTCCCACGTGTGATCCACTCAGAGGCATTCGGAGAAGCGAATGTGGAACATAAGTTCAGAGAAATTGACCATAACTACCCGGTTCCTCACTCTGACATCTGCCCCAACTAAACTTTTGGACCTGTCTCGCCTGCTCAAAATCAAGTTATAAGACCCAGATGCAACTACTGGTTCGGGATTACGCACGGCAGCTACAAAAACGGTGTCCTGATATTGTGAAGATAGCCATCGTTAATAAAAACCAGCGCGTTATAAAACCATTAATTATAATTACAAGACAAATACCTACCAGAGAACGACTGCTTGTCATTTCACGGAAGCAATGGGAAAATTTGATGAAAGCAGTTAAGGCATACGAAAACTCTTAAACGCTTTCAGGACTGCATCTGTGCTGTTTCCATCCATTGTGGTACAGCATGGATGGCGAGAACGGACGCCAAATAAATTCAGAGAAAAGCCCCAAGTCGCCAGTAAAATGCGCAGAATTAAGCTCAGAAGAGGAATAGTGGATAGCAATAATGCGCTGTCAACGTTGTCAAAAAATGTGATCACTTACTGAAAAACTATACACAATACAAGGCGAGCTCATACAATTACAACTGCCGCACGGCATTCGACACATCTTTACGCAATAGGACCACCCGAGGACTAGTCAATTGTAAGGTTGAGAAAAATAGACACCCAGTGGCACAGCAAATAGGGCCGATTAGAACCCGCTTAGCGCCCAAGGGGCCTGTGGAGGCTGAATGATGGAAAACAGCTAGGTTTAAAATGTTTGCGGTGACTAGGCGAAGGAATTTGTAAACATGCATCATCCATATTCACAGATGGAAACTATGAAAATTTAACATAAATTAAAGATATCATCAATCACCCTTAAGGAAAATTAATTCTGAAAGGGCTAGATGTGGCAAAGCACAGCTAAACACCAACGTTACCCACCAGCCGAGGAATACTGTGAGCAATTTCACGAGGAATATGAAAGTCAACTCTGACGCAAGTGAACAACGTGACACTTAACATGAGACTGCAGGTCCTAACTGTTCTTGAAAACGCCTAAGGCAAACAACAAATTCTGGATTCAAAATCGGTAAAAAGGGCTGACAAGGTTGGCAAGTACAAAATGATCTCAAGTCGTTTACCAGGGACAGGAGCTCCGTTTCTGGGAGAAAAATATGTCTACAGAATCAGCAAGGGACATAACGAGAGCCATGAAAGATCTACGTCCGCAACCGACACTCGATAAACTGAACTAATGTGAGAGACCGTATACGGTCTCTCATTAACGTATAGTTTCTTAATTATATGAGCAGGTACTTCAAACTAGCATACGGGTATCTGGACAAAAATTTCTCGGCGGAAGAAAGAGGTGTTTGCCAAACGCTTTAAGACACTAGCATGAAATTTCATGATCCAACCTCCTCACTCTTTCATATATCACTACCGCGATTATAATGGAGCACGAGGTAAACAACAGTTAATGCTCGATTATCAATATCTTAATCAACTATAATGGATAACTGCATTAATATGGTATAATTAAACGAAAATAAGAACAATTAAGGAAAATCGCACTGGCCCAAAGTGATTGCTCTTTAAAAGTGTATATATTTTTTTACAGAAGTGTATTGCAACTTTTGGTGGAATTCAGACATACTAATTGCCTGGTAAGGCAACGCGCACATATCAATCCTCCAGCGCTATTAAGTTTAAACATTAATTAAGGGAAAATATGTATAGCTTAAATTTGTTTCACCTCTCTTCCCCAATATATCTCAACCAATCATCAACGACGGGATCCAACCTCGACAATGGAGAAGTTATAAATACGGGCGAGAATTGAAATCCAATAACCCCTGTTTCGGCCGAGTCTAAAGACCAGGATTCCTTCGGTGCCGCTCATCCTTCGCTCCTCCCGCGTCCCTACTGGACAATCTTCCCTCGGATTTAGAGTATTTTATACTCCAAATTCTTTTTTCCTTAGTTTCGAATCGTACTTAAATTTATTAGTATACTGTAATCACTAACGTTTTCCTTGCCCTCTTTGGGTCACAGCTACCGTTACTGGGCAAAATACAGCGCTGTAGAAAGTTCTAACCACGTGTTCCACACGCGCCCGTAGAATCTTCTAGAAAACGCGCCCCTTTAGGGACGCGCGCGCGATTCTTCATCTTATTCATACGTCTAGCACTTAAACATGATTTACGTTTCTTATAAAGTATTATAAGATAATCATATAGGTTAAATGTTAATGTAAGGAAAATATACCTAGATATAGTTTGTTTTAATTCATTTCCCTTATACAACTCAACCAATAATCCCCGGTGGGAGCCGGTGGGAGCCGAAGTGCGCGCGCTTCGAATTTAGGTTCAAATTTCTGACCTCTAAGGAATTTATTTTCTTCAAGAATTGTGGCCTGCTGTCCACTCGATTAGCTTTCCGGTACCAGAAACTGGATTCCACTAAACGATAACTTCGTCCTCACAACTTTTCAACGGATTTCACAGAACGCGGACTTCCATCGAGTCGGCTCACCCTCGTGTCGACGATCAGAATATGTGATAATGTGCGGCTCACCGATCTGCTTACAGGAACATGCTTATGCTCCGTTATTGTGCCCTAGAAGCTCACGCCCGAGGCCGCTTTCAGGCGGATCACTTTGCGACGCAGCAAATGTTAATAAGCGGAAGCAACAAGTAGCAGAGGGAGACGCGGAGCGGCCATTTCTGGCTTATCGGCACGTCACCAACCAGCCATACCCAGTCCAGACGTGTTTTAGCACCTGGGATGCAAACCCATCCCACCTCGTGGTAGTGAGTCAAGCGAACTAAAATCGAGCCACAGGCCCGTTGATTTGGTCAACTGCGATCAGGAATATGACTATAGTGTGCCCTTCACCGATATGCTTAAGGAAATGAATGAACCGATGTGCATTGGAGCTTTTGTAGAAATCATGCGGGCGAGTCACTTAGCGCCGTGCAGTACACATGATGATAAAGTGGAACCCAAAAACACAATGCAGAAAGGAAAGGCCATTTTTGACATATGTTGTCCTCATCAGTCAGTTATAACCAGTAACATCTGTAAAACCACGTCGGATTCAAAACAACGCACCTGTGGTGACGAGACAGCTCTGTTATTAAACACGGGCCCGTGTTTTTCGGTTACGACCGGGAATATGATGATAGTGTGCGGCTCGCCGATCATGCTTCAGGAACAGATATGTTCCGATGTGCCCTGGAACCCTCTTGGATAGTTGCATAGCGACGTGTAGCCTATGACGATAAAGTGGAACCCAAAAACACAAGGCAAAACAGAATGACCATTTCCGGCTTATTGGTCGTCTTAAGCCAGTCATAACTAATCCATCGGTAAACCACCTGTACTTCCAATCAACGCACCTGTGGTTATTGAGTCAGAATGCTCTGCCATTGAGCTACGGGCCCGTAATGTTAAAAACTGCGATCGGGATTATGAAGATAGTGTGGGGTTAACCGAGCTGCTTAAGGGTAATGTATGATACGATGTAACCCGTAGCTCACATCAGAGCCCTCTGAGAAGTACGCATAACGTTATGTAGCATATCATGATAAAGTGGAACAAAAACACACAAGGCAGAACAAAATGACAATTTCCGAATTATTGGCCGTAATTAGCCAGTCATTTCCAAATCCAAATTGTGGACCACCTGGGATTGGAACACCCCATCTGTGGTAATGGAGTCGATCACACTACCATTGAGCCACGGGCCAGCTGGTTTGTCGCCTTCGATTAGGAATATGATGATAGTGTGTGGCTCACTGATATGCTTAGGAACATGCATGATCCGATGTGCCCTGAGCTAAATTTAAGGTTCTCGGAGACGTTCAAAAGCGACGTGTAGCATATGTTGATAATAAGGAAGCGACAAAAAGAGCACAACAAAATGACCATTTCTTGTTTATTAGCCGTCATCAGCAAGCCATTCCAAATCCCAAGTGTGAACCACCTGGGATTCAAAAACCCCACCTGTGGTAATTGAGTCGAAAGCTCTTTTATTAAGCCACGGGTCCGTTTTTTTCAGTTGCGACCGGGAATATGATGATAGTGTGTGGCTCGTCGATCTGCTTCAGGGAACAAATATGTTCCAATGTGCCCTGGAACCCACTTGCTCGGGCAGTTGCATAGCAACGTGTAGCCTATGATGATAACGTGAAACCCAAAAATCACAAGGCAGAACGGAATGACCATTTCAGGCTAATTGGTCGTCAGCAGCCAGACATTCAAAAAGCCCATCGCTAATCCACCTGGGATTCAAACACCCCACCTGTGGTGATTGAGTCAAACCCTCTATTATTAAGTCACGGGCCCGTTAGTTTGTCCCCTGCGATTGGGAATATGATGATAGTGTGCGGCTCACCGATCTGCGCTGGAGCTCACTTTATAGTCCTCGGAGGCGTTCGAAAGCGATGTGTAGCATAGGTTGATAATATGGAAGTGAAAAAGGGGACACCGTAATGGCCATATCTTGCTTATTGGCCGTCATCAACCAGTCATTCCAAATCCCAAGTGCGAACCACCTGAGATTCGAACCCGCGAACTTTGGTAATTGAGTCAGACGCTCTAGTATTAAGCCACGGACCCGTGTTTTTGGTTGTGACCGGGAATATTATGATAGTGTGCACCTCAAAAATCTGCTTAAGGCATATGTAGGATCCGATATGCCCTGGAGCTCACTTAAGAGACCAAAGTGGCGTTCCCATAGAGACGTGAAGCATACATGATTATAAGGTGGAAACCCAAAAACAAAGGGGGCACGGAATGCCCATTTCCGGCTTTATTTGTCGATATGCAGCAAGTCATCCAAAATCCCATCTCTAATCCAGTTGGAATTCGAACACCGCACCTGTAGTGGTGGAGTCGTACGATCTACGATTGAGCTCACGGCCCGTTATATTTTTGAATGCGATCGGGGAATATGACGATAGTGTGGGGCTCACTGATCTGCCTCAGGAACATGTATGATCCAATGTGCTCTGGAGCTCACTTTAGAGTCCTCAGAAGGCGTACGAAAGCGACGTGTAGTATTTGCTGATAACGTGGAAGCGACAAAGAAAGGGGACAATAGAAATGGCCACTTCCGGCTTAATAGCCGTCATCAGCCAGTCCTTCTAAATCCCAAGTAGTGAACCACCTGGGATTCAAAAACCCCACCTATGGAAATTGAGTCGAACGCTCTTTTCATTAAGCCACGGGTCCGTTTTTTGGTTGTGACCGGGAATGTGATGAAAGGTGTGGCTCACCGATCTGCTTAAGGAACATGTATGGTACGATGTGCCCTGGAGCTCACTTTAGAATCCTCGGAGGCGTAAGAAAAACGACGTGTAGCATTTGTTGATAACGTGGAAGCGACAAAAGAAAGGGGACAATAGAAATGGCCACTTCTTGCTTATTGGCCGTCATCAGCCAGTCCTTCCAAATCCCAAGTGTGAACCACCTGGGATTCAAAAACCCCACCTGTGGTAATTGAGTCGAACGCTCTATTATTAAGCCACGGGCCCGTTTTTTGGTTTTGACCGGGAATATGATGATAGTGTGCGGCTCGCCTATCTGCCTAAGGCACATGTATTATCCGATTTGCCCTGGAGCTCACTTCAGAGACCTAGGGGAAGTTCCCGTTGAGACGTGAAACATATGATGATAACGTGAAACCCAAAAACACAAGGCAGAACGGAATGGCCATTTCCGGCTTTTTTTTCGATAGCAGCCAGTCATTCCATATCTCATCTCTAATCCACTTGAAATTCAAACACCGCACCTGTGGTAATTGAGTCGAACGCTCTATAATTGAGCTAAGGGCCAGTTATGTTTCAACTGCGATCGGGAATACGATGATAGTGTGCGGCTAACTGATCTGCTTCAGGAACATGAACGATACGATGGGCCTTTGGAGTTCGCTGAAGAACCCTCGCAGGTGGTCGCATAGCGACGGGTAGAATAATACAATAAGGTGGAGTCGCAAAAACTCAAAGCAGACCGGAATGGCCATTTCAATTTATTGGCCGTCATGAGCCAGTCATTCCAAATCCCAATTTCGAATCACCTGGGATTCAAACACCCCATCTGTAGTAATCGAGTAGAACAAACCACCTTTAAGCCACGGGCCAGTTGCATTATCAGCTGCGATCGGGAATATGATGATAGTGTGAAGCTCACGCATCTGCTTCAGGAACAGATATATTCCGATGTGCCCTGGAACCCTCTTGGACAGTTGCATAGCGACGTGTAACCTATGATGATAAGGTGGAACCCAAAAACACAAGGCAGAACGGAATGAACATTTCCGGCTTATTGGTCGTCAGTAGCCAGTCATTCCAAATCCCATCTCTATTCCACCTGGGATTCAAACACCCCACCTTTTGTGATTGAGTCGAACGCAGTACCTTTAAGCCACGGGCCCGTTGGTTTGTCGGCTGAGATTGGGAATATGCTGATAGTTTACGGCTCACCGATCTGCTTAAGGAACATGTATGATCCGATGTGCCCTGGTGCTCACTTTAAAGTCCTCGGAGGCGTACGAAAGCGACGTGTAACATATGTTGATAACGTCGAAGCGACAAAGAAAGGGGACAACGAAATGGCCATTTCTTGCTTTTTGGCACCCATCAGCCAGTCATTCCAAATCCCAATTGTGAACCACCTGGGATTCGAATACCACATCTGTGGTAATCAAGTTGAACGCTGTATTATTGAGCCACGGGCCCGTTTTTGGTTTGACCGGGAATATGATGATAGTGTGCGGCTCGCCTATCTGCTAAGGAACATGTGATATCCGATTTGCCCTGGAGCTCACTTCAGAGACCTAGGGAAGTTCCCGTTAGACGTGAAACATACGATGATAACGTGAAACCAAAAAACACAAGGCAGAACGGAATGGCCATTTCCGGCTTTATTTTTCGATAGCAGCCAGTCATTCCATATCTCATCTCTAATCCACTTGAAATTCAAACACCGCACCTGTGGTAATTGAGTCGAACGCTCTATAATTGAGCTAAGGGCCAGTTATGTTTCAACTGCGATCGGGAATACGATGATAGTGTGCGGCTAACTGATCTGCTTCAGGAACATGTACGATACGATGGGCCTTGGAGTTCATGAAGAACCCTCGCAGGTGGTCGCATAGCGACGGGATGAATAATACAATAAGGTGGAGTCGCAAAACTCAAGCAGACCGGAATGGCCATTTCCAATTTATTGGTCGTCATGAGCCAGTCATTCCAAATCCCAATTTCGAATCACCTGGGATTCAAACACCCCATCTGTAGTAATCGAGTAGAACAAACCACCTTTTAAGCCACGGGCCAGTTGCATTATCAGCTGCGATCGGGAATATGATGATAGTGTGGGAAGCTCACGCATCTGCTTCAGGAACAGATATATTCCGATGTGCCCTGGAACCCTCTTGGACAGTTGCATAGGCGACGTGTAACCTATGATGATAAGGTGGAACCCAAAAAAACACAAGGCAGAACGGAATGAACATTTCCGGCTTATTGGTCGTCAGTAGCCAGTCATTCCAAATCCCATCTCTATTCCACCTGGGATTCAAACACCCCCACCTTTTTGTGATTGAGTCGAACGCAGTACCTTTAAGCCACGGGCCCGTTGGTTTGTCGGCTGAGATTGGGAATATGCTGATAGTTTACGGCTCACCGATCTGCTTAAGGAACATGTATGATCCGATGTGCCCTGGTGCTCACTTTAAAGTCCTCGGAGGCGTACGAAAGCGACGTGTAACATATGTTGATAACGTCGAAGCGACAAAGAAAGGGGACAACGAAATGGCCATTTCTTGCTTTTGGCACCCATCAGCCAGTCATTCCAAATCCCAATTGTGAACCACCTGGGATTCGAATACCACATCTGTGGTAATCAAGTTGAACGCTGTATTATTGAGCCACGGGCCCGTTTTTTGGTTTTGACCGGGAATATGATGATAGTGTGCGGCTCGCCTATCTGCCTAAGGCACATGTATTATCCGATTTGCCCTGGAGCTCACTTCAGAGACCTCGGGGAAGTTCCCGTTGAGACGTGAAACATGATGATAACGTGAAACCCAAAAACACAAGGCAAACGGAATGGCCATTTCCGGCTTTATTTTTCGATAGCAGCCAGTCATTCCATATCTCATCTCTAATCCACTTGAAATTCAAACACCGCACCTGTGGTAATTTGAGTCGAACGCTCTATAATTGAGCTAAGGGCCAGTTATGTTTCAACTGCGATCGGGAATACGATGATAGTGTGCGGCTAACTGATCTGCTTCAGGAACATGTACGATACGATGGGCCTTGGAGTTCATGAAGAACCCTCGCAGGTGGTCGCATAGCGACGGGTAGAATAATACAATAAGGTGGAGTCGCAAAACTCAAGCAGACCGGAATGGCCATTTCCAATTTATTGGTCGTCATGAGCCAGTCATTCCAAAATCCCAATTTCGAATCACCTGGGATTCAAACACCCCATCTGTAGTAATCGAGTAGAACAAAACCACCTTTAAAGCCACGGGCCAGTTGCATTATCGAGCTGCGATCGGGAATATGATGATAGTGTGAAGCTCACGCATCTGCTTCAGGAACAGATATATTCCGATGTGCCCTGGAACCCTCTTGGACAGTTGCATAGCGACGTGTAACCTATGATGATAAGGTGGAACCCAAAAACACAAGGCAAGAACGGAATGAACATTTCCGGCTTATTGGTCGTCAGTAGCCAGTCATTCCAAATCCCATCTCTATTCCACCTGGGATTCAAACACCCCACCTTTTGTGATTGAGTCGAACGCAGTACCTTTAAGCCACGGGCCCGTTGGTTTGTCGGCTGAGATTGGGGAATATGCTGATAGTTTACGGCTCACCGATCTGCTTAAGGAACATGTATGATCCGATGTGCCCTGGTGCTCACTTTAAAAGTCCTCGGAGGCGTACGAAAGCGACGTGTAACATATGTTGATAACGTCGAAGCGACAAAGAGGGGACAACGAAATGGTCATTTCTTGCTTTTTGGCACTCATCAGCCAGTAATTCCAAATCCCAATTGTGAACCACCTGGGATTCGAATACCACATCTGTGGTAATCCAGTTGAACGCTGTATTATTGAGCCACGGGCCCGTTTTTTGGTTGCGACCGGGAATATGATGAAAGTGCGCGGCTCGCCTATCTGCTTAAGGAGACATGTGTGATCCGAAGTGCCCTCGAGCTCACTTCAGAGACCTCGGGTAAGTTCCCATAGACGTGAAACATACGATGATAAGGTGAAACCAAAAACACAAGGCAGAACGGAATGGCCATTTCCGGCTTATTTTTCGATAGCAGCCAGTCATTCCATATCTCATCTCTAATCCACTTGAAATTCAAACACCGCACCTGTGGTAATTGAGTCGAACGCTCTATAATTGAGCTAAGGGCCAGTTATGTTTCAACTGCGATCGGGAATACGATGATAGTGTGCGGCTAACTGATCTGCTTCAGGAACATGTACGATACGATGGGCCTTGGAGTTCATGAAGAACCCTCGCAGGTGGTCGCATAGCGACGGGTAGAATAATACAATAGGTGGAGTCGCAAAACTCAAGCAGACCGGAATGGCCATTTCCAATTTATTGGCCGTCATGAGCCAGTCATTCCAAATCCCAATTTCGAATCACCTGGGATTCAAACACCCCATCTGTAGTAATCGAGTAGAACAAACCACCTTTAAGCCACGGGCCAGTTGCATTATCAGCTGCGATCGGGAATATGATGATAGTGTGAAGCTCACGCATCTGCTTCAGGAACAGATATATTCCGATGTGCCCTGGAACCCTCTTGGACAGTTGCATAGCGACGTGTAACCTATGATGATAAGGTGGAACCCAAAAACACAAAGGCAGAACGGAATGAACATTTCCGGCTTATTGGTCGTCAGTAGCCAGTCATTCCAAATCCATCTCTATTCCACCTGGGATTCAAACACCCCACCTTTTCGTGATTGAGTCAGAACGCAGTACCTTTAAGCCACGGGCCCGTTGGTTTTGTCGGCTGAGATTGGGGAATATGCTGATAGTTTACGGCTCACCGATCTGCTTAAGGAACATGTATGATCCGATGTGCCCTGGTGCTCACTTTAAAAGTCCTCGGGAGGCGTACGAAAGCGACGTGTAACATATGTTGATAACGTCGAAGCGACAAAGAAAGGGGACAACAGAAATGGCTCATTTTCTTTGCTTTTTGGCACTCATCAGCCAGTCATTCCAAATCCCAATTGTGAACCACCTGGGATTCGAATACCACATCTGTGGTAATCAAGTTGAACGCTGTATTATTGAGCCACGGGCCCGTTTTTTGGTTGCGACCGGGAATATGATGAAAGTGTGCGGCTCGCCTATCTGCTTAAGGAACATGTGTGATCCGAAGTGCCCTCGAGCTCACTTCAGAGACCTCGGGTAAGTTCCCATAGACGTGAAACATACGATGATAAGGTGGAACCAAAAAACACAAGGCAGAACGGAATGGCCATTTCCGGCTTATTTTCGATAGCAGCCAGTCATTCCATATCTCATCTCTAATCCACTTGAAATTCAAACACCGCACCTGTGGTAATTGAGTCGAGCGCTCTATAATTGAGCTAAGGGCCAGTTATGTTTCAACTGCGATCGAGGAATACGATGATAGCGTGGTGCGGCTAACTGATCTGCTTCAGGAACATGAACGATACGATGGGCCTTGGAGTTCATCGAAGAACCCTCGCAGGTGGTCGCATAGCGACGGGCCAGTCATTGCAAATCAATTTCGACACCGATCAAAACCTCGGTAGGAATCGAGCAAACCACTCAAGCACGAGCCGGAATCAGCCGCCATGTCAATTTGATATTGGCCCCGTCGATGAGCCAGTCATTCCAAATCCCAATTTCGAATCACCTGGGATTCAAACACCCCATCTGTAGTAATCGGTAGAGACAAACCACCTTTTAAGCCACGGGCCGGTTGCATTATCAGCTGCGATCGGGAATATGATGATAGTGTGGGGCTCACGCATCTGCTTCAGGAACAGCTATATTCCGATGTGCCCTGGAACCCTCTTGGACAGTTGCATAGCGACGTGTAACCTATGATGATAAGGTGGAACCCAAAAACACAAGGCAGAACGGAATGAACATTTCCGGCTTATTGGTCGTCAGTAGCCAGTCATTCAAATCCCATCTCTATTCCACCTGGGATTCAAACACTCCACCTTTCGTGATTGGAGTCGAACGCAGTACCTTTAAGCCACGGGCCCGTTGGTTTGTCGGCTGAGATTGGGAATATGCTGATAGTTTACGGCTCACCGATCTGCTTAAAGGAACATGTATGATCCGATGTGCCCTGGTGCTCACTTTAAAGTCCTCGGAGGCGTACGAAAGCGACGTGTAACATATGTTGATAACGTCGAAGCGACAAAGAAAGGGGACAACAGAAATGGCCATTTTTGCTTTTTGGCACTCATCAGCCAGTCATTCCAAATCCCAATTGTGAACCACCTGGGATTCGAATACCACATCTGTGGTAATCAAGTTGAACGCTGTATTATTGAGCCACGGGCCCGTTTTTTAGTTGCGACCGGGAATATGATGAAAGTGTGCGGCTCGCCTATCTGCTTAAGGAACATGTGTGATCCGAAGTGCCCTCGAGCTCACTTCAGAGACCTCGGGTAAGTTCCCATAGACGTGAAACATACGATGATAAGGTGAAACCAAAAACACAAGGCAGAACGGAATGGCCATTTCCGGCTTATTTTTCGATAGCAGCCAGTCATTCCATATCTCATCTCTAATCGAACTGGGATTCAAACACCGCACCTGTGGTAATTGAGTCGAACGCTCTATAAGCTTGAGCTAAGGGCCAGTTATGTTTCAACTGCGATCGGGAATACGATGATAGTGTGCGGCTAACTGATCTGCTTCAGGAACATGAACGATACGATGGGCCTTGGAGTTCATGAAGAACCCTCGCAGGTGGTCGCATAGCGACGGGTAGAATAATACAATAAGGTGGAGTCGCAAAACTCAAGCAGACCGGAATGGCCATTTCCAATTTATTGGCCGTCATGAGCCAGTCATTCCAAATCCCAATTTCGAATCACCTGGGATTCAAACACCCCATCTGTAGTAATCGAGTAGAACAAACCACCTTTAAGCCACGGGCCAGTTGCATTATCAGCTGCGATCGGGAATATGATGATAGTGTGGGGCTCACGCATCTGCTTCAGGAACAGCTATATTCCGATGTGCCCTGGAACCCTCTTGGACAGTTGCATAGCGACGTGTAACCTATGATGATAAGGTGGAACCCAAAAACACAAGGCAGAACGGAATGAACATTTCCGGCTTATTGGTCGTCAGTAGCCAGTCATTCCAAATCCCATCTCTATTCCACCTGGGATTCAAACACTCCACCTTTCGTGATTGAGTCGAACGCAGTACCTTTAAGCCACGGGCCCGTTGGTTTGTCGGCTGAGATTGGGAATATGCTGATAGTTTACGGCTCACCGATCTGCTTAAGGAACATGTATGATCCGATGTGCCCTGGTGCTCACTTTAAAGTCCTCGGAGGCGTACGAAAGCGACGTGTAACATATGTTGATAACGTCGAAGCGACAAAGAAAGGGGACAACGAAATGGTCATTTTCTTGCTTTTTGGCACTCATCAGCCAGTCATTCCAAATCCCAATTGTGAACCACCTGGGATTCGAATACCACATCTGTGGTAATCAAGTTGAACGCTGTATTATTGAGCCACGGGCCCGTTTTTTGGTTGCGACCGGGAATATGATGAAAGTGTGCGGCTCGCCTATCTGCTTAAGGAACATGTGTGATCCGAAGTGCCCTCGAGCTCACTTCAGAGACCTCGGGTAAGTTCCCATAGACGTGAAACATACGATGATAAGGTGAAACCAAAAACACAAGGCAGAACGGAATGGCCATTTCCGGCTTATTTTTCGATAGCAGCCAGTCATTCCATATCTCATCTCTAATCCACTTGAAATTCAAACACCGCACCTGTGGTAATTGAGTCGAACGCTCTATAATTGAGCTAAGGGCCAGTTATGTTTCAACTGCGATCGGGAATACGATGATAGTGTGCGGCTAACTGATCTGCTTCAGGAACATGAACGATACGATGGGCCTTGGAGTTCATGAAGAACCCTCGCAGGTGGTCGCATAGCGACGGGTAGAATAATACAATAAGGTGGAGTCGCAAAACTCAAGCAGACCGGAATGGCCATTTCCAATTTATTGGCCGTCATGAGCCAGTCATTCCAAATCCCAATTTCGAATCACCTGGGATTTAAACACCCCATCTGTAGTAATCGAGTAGAACAAAACCACCTTTTAAGCCACGGGCCAGTTGCATTATCAGCTGCGATCGGGAATATGATGATAGTGTGGGAGCTCACGCATCTGCTTCAGGAACAGATATATTCCGATGTGCCCTGGAACCCTCTTGGACAGTTGCATAGCGACGTGTAACCTATGATGATAAGGTGGAACCCAAAAACACAAGGCAGAACGGAATGAACATTTCCGGCTTATTTTCGTCAGCAGCCAGTCATTCCAAATCCCATCTCTATTCCACCTGGGATTCAAACACCCCACCTTTTGTGATTGAGTCGAACGCAGTACCTTTAAGCCACGGGCCCGTTGGTTTTGTCGGCTGAGATTGGGAATATGCTGATAGTTTACGGCTCACCGATCTGCTTAAGGAACATGTATGATCCGATGTGCCCTGGTGCTCACTTTTAAAGTCCTCGGAGGCGTACGAAAGCGACGTGTAACATATGTTGATAACGTCGAAGCGACAAAGAAAGGGGACAACGAAATGGCCATTTCTTGCTTTTAGGCCTCATGAGCCAGTCATTCCAAATCCCAATTCTGAATCACCTGGGATTCGAATACCCCATCTGTGGTAATCAAGTTGAACGCTGTATTATTGAGCCACGGGCCAGTTTGCAGCTGCGATCGGGAATATGATGAAAGTGTGCGGCTCGCCTATCTGCTTAAGGAACATGTGTGATCCGAAGTGCCCTCGAGCTCACTTCAGAGACCTCGGGTAAGTTCCCATAGACGTGAAACATACGATGATAAGGTGGAACCCAAAAACACAAGGCAGAACGGAATGGAACATTTCCGGCTTATTGTCGATAGTAGCCAGTCATTCCAAATCTCATCTCTAATCCGCTCGAAATTCAAACACCGCACCTGTGGTGATTGAGTCGAACGCTCTATAATTGAGCTAAGGGGCCAGTTATGTTTCAACTGCGATCGGGAATACGATGATAGTGTGCGGCTAACTGATCTGCTTCAGGAACATGTACGATACGATGGGCCTTGGAGTTCATGAAGAACCCTCGCAGGTGGTCGCATAGCGACCGGTAGAATAATACAATAAGGTGGAGTCGCAAAACTCAAACGAGACCGGAATGGCCATTTCCAATTTATTGGCCGTCATGAGCCAGTCATTCCAAATCCCAATTGTGAACCACCTGGGATTCAAATACCACATCTGTAGTAATCAAGTTGAACAAACCACCTTTAAGCCACGGGCCAGTTGCATTATCAGTTGCGACCGGGAATATGATGATAGTGTGGGGCTCACGCATCTGCTTCAGGAACAGATATATTCCGATGTGCCCTGGAACCCTCTTGGACAGTTGCATAGCGACGTGTAACCTATGATGATAAGGTGAAAACCAAAAACACAAGGCAGAACGGAATGAACATTTCCGGTTTATTGGTCGTCAGTAGCCAGTCATTCCAAATCCATCTCTATTCCACCTGGGATTCAAAACACCCCACCTTTTGTGATTGAGTCGAACGCAGTACCTTTAAGCCACGGGCCCGTTGGTTTGTCGGCTGAGATTGGGAATATGCTGATAGTTTACGGCTCACTGATCTGCTTAAGGAACATGTATGATCCGATGTACACTAGAGCTCAATTTAGAGCCCTCGTAGGCTTTTGCATAACAATGTGTAGCATTCAGGTGAAACCCAAAAACACAAGGCAGAACGGAATGGCCACTTCCGGCTTATTGGTCGTCATCAGCAAGTCATAACCAATCCCATCTAAAAACGACCTGGGATTCAAACACTCCAACTGTGGTAATTAAGTCGAACGAACTACCATTCAGCCACGGGCCCGTTGTTTGTTCGGTTGCATCGGGAATATGATGATAGTGTGGGACACGGCAATCTGCATAAGGCACATGTATGATCCAATGTGCCCTGGAGCTCACTTTAGAGCCCTCGGAGGCGTTCGCATAACGATGTGTAGCATTTGATGATAAGGTGAAACCCAAAAATACGATTGACCCACGAGCCCGTTGATTCGTCGCCTGCGATTGGGAATATGATGATTGTGTGCGGCTCACCGATCTGCTTCATGAACATGTATGTTTCAAAGTGCCCTGGAGATCACCATGGAGCCCTCTTAGGCGTTTGCATAGCAACGTGTAACAGTTGTGATGAGGTGGAAGCGAAAAAAGAAGAGGGACACCGGAATGGACATTTCTTGCCTATTAGCCGTCACCAGCCAGTCATACCATATCCCATGTGTGAAGCACCTGGGATTCAAACACCCCAACTGTGGTAATTGAGTTGAACGCAGTACTATCGAGTCACGGGCCCGTTGATTTGTCGTTTGCGATCGGGAATATGATGATAATGTGGGGTTAATCGATCTGCTTAAGGAACATGTATGATCCAATGTGCCTGAAGCTCACTTTAGAGCCCTCGGAGGTGTTCGCATAATGATGTGTAGCATGTGATGATAAGGTTGAACCCAAAAACACAAAACAGAACGAAATGGCCATTTACGGCTCATTTGTCATCAGCAGCCAGTCATTCCGAATCCCAAGTTTGGACCACTTGGGATTCGAAAACCCCACCTGTTGTAATTGAGTCGAACGCTCTACCATTGAGCTACGGAACCGTTATGTTTCGACTGCGATCGGGAATATGATGATAATGTGGGGCTCACCGATCTGCTTAAGGAACATGCATGATCCGATGTGCCCTGTAGCTCACTTAAGAGCCCTCGTAGGCTTTCGCATAACGATGTGTAGCATATAGGTGAAACCCAAAAACACAAGGCAGAACGGAATGGTCGTTTCCGGCTTATTTGTCATCATTAGCCGGTCATTAAAAATCCCATCTCTAATCCACCTGGGATTCAAGCACCCCACCTGTGGTGATTGAGTCGAACGTTCTACGATTGACCCACGAGCCCCTTGATTCGTCGCCTGCGATTGGGAATATGATGATTGTGTGCGGCTCACCGATTTGCTTCATGAACATGTATGTTTCAAAGTGCCCTGGAGATCACCATGGAGCCCTCTTAGGCGTTTGCATAGCAACGTGTAACAGTTGTGATGCGGTTGGAGGCGAAAAAAGAAGGGGGACACCGGAATATCCAGTTTTGGCCTATTGGCGGTCACCAGTTTGTCATACCTAATCCTAAGTGTGAAGCACCTGGGATTCAAACACCCCACCTGTGGTAATTGAGTCGAACGCAGTACTATTGAGCCACGGTTCCGTTGATTTGTCGCCTGCGATCGGGAAGATGATTATAGTGTGCGGCTCAGTGATCTGCTTAAGAAACATGCATGTTCTGTGTGAAGAAAAGGAGCAGTGGTCGATATTTGGTTTTTGTCACTGCGATGATTCCTCGTATGCCCTGTTCAAGTCGTTGATTGTCGATATTACATCACGGTTCTTGATTGTAGGCGTGATGATGGCAGGCGCACTTCGAGGCACTTTATCATGATATGATTAGAGTCAAATCACGGTCGAACGTCAACACAGGGATGATATTCGACCGCCTATTCGGAAATTCCCCGGTGAAAAAAATAAACACTTTCCTGGCAGCGGTTGAACTCAAATTTCCCAGTTTCTCTTTGAATTAACAAAGATTTTTTGTTCTTTCAAGAATTCTGTCGACGGAAATGTACTATTTTGAAGCATACTACCACAAGTACTACTACTTCGTTCATAAGTAAATATATTCTAGATAAAGCGAAGAGCTTTTCTTCAAAAAATGTAAACAGGAATTCTGGAGGTGGAAGATCAACAGGTGATTATCAAGCACAGCAGACCGCATTTGGAAGAATGCAATGAAAGGGTGGCTAACAAAATGTACCAAGAAATATAACTGGAAAAGTAAAAGAAAAATAAACAAAATTATGATCAGAGTGAGTATGAGAGTGTTAGGACGATGCCTTTCACCTCTAATCACTGATTGTCTGCAATGAAGTCCAGGCATTGGCATACCAGGGGAACCGAGGGCTAGGCAAGGAGACCCTGACTCCAAGGTCGAGTCAGGGCCGAGCGCAGTGCAGAAATGTTCAAACCCGACGGCTTGCTTCCTTTGGACGGCCACATAACGGTTTTACGACCCAGCTCTTGAATAACCAAGGCGACAGCGAGGGAAGAGATGTGCTGAAAGGCAGAGGTCGTGATGGGGAACCCGTGACGCCGCAGTACAACGAAAGGATAGAGGCGAGGAGAAGGTAAATGCAGGCGTCGAATCGATGCATCGTGTCCGCGGCGCCAGCGAGAACAGCGAGTGCCAGAGCGAGTGAGAATGCGTAGAAGAAGAAGGAAGGGGGTGCGGTGGCGACAATACCAACGCGACTGAGGAGCAGGCAACGCAGGAGTAGGAGGACACAAGTGGCGCGAATGGGTGTCACTGCGAGAGGGCTGGACATGAGAGAACTGCCGGGGGAAGAAAAGGTGACAATAATATGGTATGTAGTCGGGGTCATATGGGTGGAACCGTAGGAAACAAGCGCCTAATCTTAACCCTTAACTGTAAACATAATCGTAACTTTAACCCCACCCCTAACCCTAAACCTTAAACTAATCTTAACTGGAAGAAGAACTTAACCGAACAGCGCCTATATTTTATAGTTTAACTTAATAATCAAAAATAGTCGTATATTGGAATGTTTCCAGATGAATAGGAACATTTTTACCGCTACTATTTTCAAAAATAAGGTAGAGGTTGAGAAAAATCTTCAAATAAGATGTAAAAAAGCGGCAATAGAAGGGATTAATACACACAAGACCTTAGTAACGCACGGCGCAATGCAGTAACAACAATCCACTGAACGTACCCAAACGGTGAAGCCCTCAACTGCGTAATAAAGTCGATCCACTGCTGAATACTCAAGAGACTGCAGAATAAGAAAATAAGACTCAGTCGACAGAGGACGCGCAAATACCAAGAAAGTTCAGCGTCGAAGGGAGTCGCCAGTTCTTGAGTCCTTTTAAGCCCAGCAACCTCTGCACTTTCTATCCGCTCTACAGCAGCCGATGATGCGAAGCACTAAAATGGGAGACACAGGGGAGAGTCACAATGTGACAGCTATATAAACCAGTGATAATGTTATCGCACTGTGCAAAGATACTTCATCCCACAAGAAGATGTGATCGCTGAAACATGAAGGTTATTGGTCGGACGTTTGGATTTTTGCTCGAACCCATCATCAGAGAAAGTGAGGGTGATGTGAGTACCAGGGGTGCAGTATTTATAGGAGGTAGTTGCAATACCACCACGTGCCTAATTAAATTGGAAGTTCTCGCGTTCATCACTGGAGATCGTACATGATCCGGTTGTCTAGCGTCTGCGTCGTGGATTGTCGATATTTCATCACCGTTCTCGACCCTTGGCACCTGCCAGCATAACGCCAAGAATAAAGAGCCCCTGATTAAATTTTGACAATCAACGATTCGAACGCGGCTAACGAGGAATCATCACATCATGTACGATCCCCAGTGACTAAAACAAAATACCGACCTCTGCTTCTTTCTTCCAATTTAGCAACAGAGTTGGATCTCATGATGCAAGAGACGTCAACCTGGCCTGAATACCTATAGCAATCTTTATCAATCGGAAGGATGCCCAATGAACTTGAATCTGTGTCAAATAAGGTGTCGTGACAAAGCTACAGGAACCTCAGCGGCTTCGGAAAAAATACGCTTATAATATCACTTGGAGTCACGAAGTCAACAATACTCTGTATTCAACTAACCACAGTTGGTTACCAGTTTTTGAAACTACTTACCCCCACAAAGCCGCAGTCATAAATCTTCTCCTGATCAGAGATACAGCTATAAAATATGAGTCACATAGCAGCTACGACAGATATACTCTGACCCTTATCTGTCACTGTCTCTGATGATGGTTTAGAATGAGAACCCGACATGTCAGTTCAATAAACTTCTAGTTCCAGCGATCGCATCTTCTCCTTTTATGCTATGACAGATGGGCCGTCACGAGCGACAACTTTTACTGCTGCATTACGAGATATGCTCAACAGCAGTGGCTTGAGATGTGTCTGCCTCACTCTACTCATCAACCATTGCTAGAAAGTATCCCCGAAAACATGAAATGGCGTAAGGAACTAGAACAATCCTTACAGTTTATGCAGTTCCAAAAACTCACCTGAAAGAGCACCCAAACTGAGAGCAGCAGATAAGCAACTCCATCGTGAAAAATAAAGGAGTTTGCAAGGACCAGGAGGAGCAGTGAGTTGGATGGGGTTATCGACGGGGATATGGAAGCACTGCAATTAAAGTAAACAAACGCATCTACTTACAAAGTGAAAGTAGGAAGGTTAAGAAAACAGTAGTGCAAAAAGATTACAAAAACGAGCCGCAAACCAGAGCAAGATACAAGAATGTGAACCATAATATTAAAGTCACTCCAAATGAAAGTATAGTCCCATTTCCAAGAATTTTTTAGAGTACACACCGGTTTGATCCCATTAAGGTTAGAAGTTAACTTTCGGTAACCCATGAAACACGTAATGGAACGGCAGACCGATCTAATTGGCCGTTGGCACGCATGACTTGGGAGCAGGTTACAACATCCAACTGCTGGGCGTCAAACTGCAAGCCGCAACAGTATTGGAGTTAGTGACCAATCATATGAAATATTAACTTAAATGGGCTTGCCAGATTGACTATTGTGCAACATAATCCCATGATATTTCAGGAATGGCGGGATTTCAACTTTCGAATGCAGTTTTTTGGCTGCCTGCAGAAACCGCACAACATAAATGACTACTTAAGTAGTATGCATTTTCTATTGATTTTCGATATCCTTATAAAGTTAAATATAGGGAATAGGGTGCATATTTTTTTCCTTGCACCCATTTTGCAGAATCACTTTTTCAATTTTTATACTCAAAATAAGGCTTATCTAGATTTTAAAATAGTTTACAGATGCCCGAATAATTTTAAGTTCGATCTGTCGTTGTATTTGTGTTTAGGCTTTCCAGTCTTCAAGGAAATTCGTAAATAACTCTATAGCATTAAGAAGATACCATATAATGCTCATAAACTGTTCTAATGAACATGGGTTATGGTGTGTAGTACAAAGGGAACAACAATAAAAGAATTGATAGGATGCAACTCGAATGAACATGTTAAAAATTTGATGATTAGAATCTTTTTTAAATGAAAAGATAACCTTTCATCGAGTACGCAATTCAATGAAGACGTGATTGGTAAGAAAAAGAGTATAAGAAAGGATATTTTCGTGCATTTCCCATAGAAATATATTTGTATTTAGAGAGCCATCGAAAATCAATTGAAAAATTAATACTACTTAAGAA
Source organism: Schistocephalus solidus (assembly GCA_017591395.1). Lineage (NCBI taxonomy): Eukaryota > Metazoa > Platyhelminthes > Cestoda > Diphyllobothriidea > Diphyllobothriidae > Schistocephalus > Schistocephalus solidus. Next base: position 48,056 of record WEDG01002009.1, on the reverse strand, counting down.
AGTCTTTTTATCGAGTGCAGTTTCTGCAGGCGACTAAAAAGAAGTGCAGCCTGACCTGTCCGAAATATTATGAGGAAAAACTGCACAGTGATCGACATTAAAAATCCACCCAAGTAAGCTTTCCTATATGAAAAGGTATTTGATAATTTCGGTTAACAGTTCACGAGATCGGTCACTAATTGTAAATGACCTGATTAATTACCTTCTCCAACAGTCGAAAGAACCGTGTCTACGTCTAACCGGACGATATCGAGTTTGACTTTTAGAGGTCCCTCTGTCCGGTTAGGCAGCGAAATCGGATGGTAGTAATGAACTCATGGGACGAGGACAAAGAACGTAGCTCGAACAGCCTCAGTCATCGTTCTTGGATGGCTTGAGATATCCGTGTGATGCTGCCACAGCAAGTCCTGAGTGCCTCTTTCTCTCTCTGTCTTGGTTTGTCTACTACGACGGATAGTTCCCAGGCAATGGTGGCAAAAGATTTCAGTTCTCGCGCACAGCTCAGCATATCTGGAGGACTAACCGGATGGTCATCGGGCGACTAGTCTCAAGATGCCATCGAAGACCCGCATGAATCCTGCGACGATATCTTGCTTACTCTGCACATTTGGCATCAACCGCGCCCATAGGTAGGCGAAACCGTTTATGTCTTCCGGATGACCTTCTCCTCTGGCCAGAAAGGCCTCTCGAGCAAACTTTGGTTTTCGCAGACCCAATATACAAACCGACAGAGTGAACGATATCGCTTCCCGGCATCATTGCATTTGGTAAGCAATAGGTTACAGCGAGCAGATGGATATCATCAGCATAGTAAAGACCACGTAGCTTAAATCTTGGTCCAAGTTTGACGCCGTCAAAACAGATAAGCACTCTTCGGAAAATTAGTTCAGTGATCTGGCAAAAAAGGTTTGCCGGCTGGATAAAACATTGTTCGATGCCACATCAAAAGTCCAAAGAGGGGATATTTTTTGCAAATCAGAATAAGCGTAGTAATGGAGTGATTATAGTCGGAACACAGCTTAGCTCCATTATCCGCCATGGTCAATGGAATTAAACAGTGCAGGGAAATCAGTAAGGCAGACTAAATGACAATCACCCAGTCGCCGACAAGAGCTGTGTAGTTAATCTGCATTTAACAAACGAAGCACGCTACGATGCTCCCGAAGCCAAAGCCGAGGTGAAATGATAAGCTAGCTGGCAGTTATGAGTCCGTAGCTAGAGAGTAGGATGTTTAACCAATACAACGTCGGTTGGAGTCTCAAGATGTACCAAACTTGGGTCTGATATGGCTGGCTGATAACGTCCAATAAGGCATAAATGGCTCTTCCAGTCTGCCTTATTTAGCTGCTAAGCAGCTGCTGAAGGGACTCGAGAGTGAGCCTCGAAGCACAACGGGACGAGTATGCCCGGCAACGCGATCAATTACCCCCCCCCCATCTCTTTACTGTTGTTAATATACCCAAGCATAACTAACAGGACAAGGAGGCCATGGCTCAATGTATCGGATTTCTAACCAACAAGTCGCGGGCTGGAGCCTCAGGAATGGCAACGTCGTGCGGTAATGCGATCGGTGAGTACTCTCTGCCAGTATTTGCGCGCCGACGGAAATATTCCACACGAGAACGACATAAATGCTGACGCACGCGTTATCGTACATAAAAAAAATGCATTTTAAGCATCGCACGATGGTTTGGGCATCCTTTTCACTCACAGACCCATGGTCAAATTCCACCGCTGACTAATGTAATCTTTCTTTACTGACTTATGTTGTGCATTCCCCCTGTGTGCGTGTGTTCAAGGGAGGGCTGGATAATCAGCTGTTAACTGTCAACTTGAACGTACCACACTCTTACTGGGTTAACTACAAGCATACTAATCCTTTTATTTCAATAGATCAGTTTATTTACATTAAATTTGACTATGAGGAAAATTTCATGGTGCGAAAGCAGTGAATGTGTTGGTCGCTGCTAGTTCGCAAATGCCGCACTTTTTTAACCATCTACACTTCATTATTAGGTTTATGCATTCTGCATAATTTGCAACTTAATTACCGCTTCATACATACCTCTGCCATTTAAATGAACTTTTTAAGGGTTTCTGTAATTCACCCCAAATTATACTGATTGAATTAAACAATATACAAATGAGTCCACTACTTGCTGCTCCGAGAACTTCCGACATCGTTAATTAGGTGACTGCAAAGCCAAACCAGCGCCCAACCGATTATCTGCGTTGGACAGTATCAGCAAACGACTAAGCTTACCTCTGTGGGAGTCGTCGGAAGACGGGTGCGAAAAGTCTAAGGAGCAGTGGTAGACCGAGACAGGAGTCAGCGAGTATTTGGACAGCCGTGGGAGCCACCACGGAAAAGGGCAGGTGAATGATGTAGATAGGCAGGACGGCGTAGAGCCGAGTACGTAGGCTGGATGAATGAGCCCAACTACAGACTGCGAGGTGAGACCAGGTTGTATCCAGCCAGCTAGACTTGGCAGGCAAAAGGCTGCAGAGAGCGTTAGATAATGACAAAAAGCGCGTGACAAAGGAACAGATTAGTGGCAGGGTACACTAACATATAAACTCACATGAAGTACAACGTGCAGAAACAACAGACGAGGAGAGCAGACAATACATGGAGTAGGATGGCTTTCACAAGGGATGAAATGTGCCCCAAAGAAAGTATAGCGGAAAGGGTGTTCAATAGGGCTGTCAGGGGAGTGAAAACAAAGGCAGCAGAGACTTCAAAATCGGGATCAAAATGGCAGACATTAAACAATACATTTACTTTAGCTTTTTAATTTTCACAAAAATTAATTTGTACCTTGGAGCAGATCAGTTTACTTAAAGGGTTTATAGACGCAAAGCGAACCACAGATGAGCCGAACCCCTCGCAGCTGTATCCTGCGGCGGCAGAATATGGGCGAAACGCGCGTCTGGGTTTTCAGCTAGTATAATTTTCATAAGAGATATGTCTACTGGCAATTCTTTGTTTGAACATGCCGAAATTTTTCATTTTTTTAGTTACTCGGATGTGTTAGAATGGGCGAGCCCCCACCAAAGGTTATGTTGAATTCGAAGCATGTGGTAAAGATACTTTGCTATGCAATCCTTAATTTAGAAACGGGGCGTGCAGACGGTTAGCAGTTTTCGCAATATCTTTGTCACTCTGTTTTGCAATTATAATCTTACAGAGGAACACAAAAGTAAAAAAAAACAAGCGGAAATGATTTTAATATAGAGAAAAGTGAAAAAATATTATCATACATTTTAGGGGAAGTCAAAAAGAGGTCAACCAGCTGATAATAACCTTAGAAAAAGTAAAGTACGCCGACATCCGTCAGCGAAATACATAACACATGTGCTTCTTAAAAAGGCGACTTATTCGACAAAGCTGTTACGTTGATGTAAGGCATATTAATTGCCAAATTTTGAGGTTGGGTGAGTCTACAGATAAGATCCAAAAAAGCCACCGTCATAAGAAAGAACGTCTTGAACTCACTACTTCGAAAAATGCACTTTAAATATATCTTATTTTGATGGTTTCGATAAACACATGGAGTAGAATCTATATCTGAGGGTCATCGATTGAAAACACTGAAAATTCTTAAATTCGCATTCATATTTCAAGGACGATCCGAAATTAGGCATACTCCAATATCAGAAATGCCGATAAACTTGATAAAATAAAAGTTTATTAATATACACAATTTCCCCTGACAGTTCGATTTGAATTTATTAGGCACTGACTGGCCTGTCAACATGTAACCTTATGAAGGACTCTTATTCCGGTGACGTTTGCCTTAAGAAACCGCATCTCAACGATGAAAACACGGAACAAATAAAGCCAATTCTAGTTAAATTATGCTGGAATCTATACTCCAACTGTAAGTTGTTTCCCGGGGTGATGCACTTATACTTGAAGGACATTTAAGTGCAATTTTAACTAAAGGAATATTTTTTATACGCTATTCTACTTGTGCTGATTTATTTACTTCATGCTTGCATGAACAGACTTTCTGTACATTTTAACTTTAGATTTTCTCAGGTAGAGCGAGTTTGGACGTTCTCGGAACTTTCCGCTTTTCTAAAAGAGTTAGTCTTTCTAATAAACCTAATACGGCTTTAAAAACCGAAGTATACCCTCTTTTTAAGAACGGTCGTTTCTTTACTGCTGTAAGAATTTGGAGGCCGCAGCGTGGGCTGATTTTACGTAACATTCATTTTCCTGTTAAATTTATGATATTTCCTGAGTTAGGAAATGTACTGTAAATGCTTGCCTCTCAAGCGACGATTCACTGTCCAGAGATCGGAAGATACATAGAAATGCGGACTGTGAGAATTTTGTATACGATCTGCGAGTATGCAAGGGCCGAAAAACGGCGAGGCAACCTCAAGTAGGAGAGAAAGCAGAAGGTGGCTTGCCAAAAGGCATGGTGAGGCGTGCAGCAGGTGAACACGAAGGATCTAAGAGAAAAAGCAGAACTACTTAATACGATCGAGTAAGCCATTTTGCTGTATTACATATTTATCTGAAATGCAATCTAGGAAAAGAAGGTACGCCGGTACAGTATTCCTGGGCATATTGTGTACTTATTGTGAAAATATTGAAAGTGGACTTCTAAAGTCTCCTTCCTTGGCTTTCATCGCAGTAAAACCCTTTTTATAACTACACTGAGTCACTTCGTAGACGCTTTTTACACCAGTACCGACTCAAGTCAATAGCCACCTTGAAAAGAGTGTCCGACTGAAACCTGGCCAAATGGCCAGATTGCTAATTAAGCTACCCCACGAAGGTATTCAAAAGTTTCCTCAAGGCATTTTCAAATCTACTGCTACAGCTACACGCCAACCGATTTAATCAGATAAAATAAATGTCTCGCATAGTGAAAGGCCCATCTCACAGAGTTGGTGTGAGTAACCACCACACAGTTGTGAAGTCCAACTTTCTGGAATCGCGCGCTCCCCATATTCCCAGTGTGGGCATACCAATTAGTTAAAAGAGCCCTCTGTGAGGACTTAGCACACTTGGCGGAATTATGAAAGTGGAGGTGAATAAAAATTGAAGAACAAGGCACGCGAACACAGTGTTGGTAGAACAGGGGCATGTGCAGTCAGAGGAAAAAAGCTAACTATCCACTTAGATCCAACGAAAATAATTGAACAAGCCGAGGGAAAGATAACACGAAAGGTGATCGAAACACGTAAATACAGTACTGAGTCAATAACATATCTGCACTCCTCCCCTGTCTACTAAGCGCTAAGCAGTTCAGCCAAAGAACAGCACACTGATCATGACTGACAGTAGCTATTAACGCCAGTACAACCCACAAAAGCGAGTAGACTATTTCCACGAAGAAGTTCAGAAGGAGATGTAATTGCTGGAATTAGAGTTTCATTCGTGCGACCTTTCGGATTCTCATTCGAACCTAGCATCAGGGACAGCCGCAGATAAAGGAGAGGGGGGTTAGACGCACAAGGGGCATAGTATAGATAGGATTCCGTTGCCATGCGACCGCTGTTAGTAAAAGGTGCAATAACCTACCCCCTCACCAAGAGTATATTCTGCGCCGATACACTGCTTGAGATGAGTAATTGACTATGCGGGAAGGACGCGGGAGAATACCACTTGCAGTGATAGTAGCGGTAAGCTAATCACCAGGTGAACGTCAGGCGAAATTACAACCATTAAAAACTCATATGTGTGGGCAAACAAGTCATCATCTCACAAAATACGACACAGGTCGCTAACTGTTGGCACGCCAACCGAATTTTAGAAATACTGCTCGCATGTGAATCCAACACCAGTAGCGATCTATGGCTGTATCTGATGATGGGTTCAATTAAGGATCCGAAATGTCAGGCTGACAACATCAGTACTTCGCCGTACACATCCTATTCTCGTCAACATTCATTCGCAAGGACACCGGGCCTATTTAAATAGTGTGCCTCTCGTAGCTGAGAAATGACCAAAATGCGAGGCTTATTCAGATCCTAAAACTTCCATCCCCAATATTCAACGAAGACCTCCTATAATAAAAACAGCCAACAGGCCTTCTGCTTCTTAAAAAACCCTACAGAAAAAGGTCGTCGGGCCACCTTCGAGGTTTTAGCAAGACTAAAAGATCCAAAATGGCGGTGCTGAGGTTGAAGCGAGTGGAAGCGTTAACCATAATATGTGCGAAAACATTATCTGGAGGGTTTAGAGGACGAGAAGACACTAAAGTAGGCACATCGACTGGGAAGCAGCGTCAAAGAAATTGCCCAAATTGTCAACTAAGTGCTCACAATGCTTGCAAGTTTGCATGCCCAGTCTGGGCACCAACTGAAGCTGGTGTTTTACAAATAGATGTTTGTGGTACTCTGTATTCACTTATTGGATACCCTGGAAGGTTGTAGATTTATTTACAACGTAAAATATAAGGTAATATCAAGGATACAGAAATATTGATCAAACACAATTATCGAAAAAGACAACTGTGAAGGTTAATAAAGTTCTCTCTGAGTTAAGATCATGTTTAGTATCACGTGGCTAAGCAATATACTGGTGTAGGCAGCAGCATATCCAGCAATTTATTTCGACTAATAAAAGTGCGACAGAGGGGCAGGAGATAAAACACTTTCTTGGGGCCGCAGCAACGTACGAACGCGCACACCTAGCTAGAGTGCAGGCCAAAGTTCACCGTGGTTCAACCAATAGTAAAAATTATAGTTGAGGCGTGACGTTGGCATTGGTGGAGTCAAGGCGTAGTGTGCGTTTACGCGTTGCCAATAACAACACCTGGAGTGTCAACACTGAAGCAAGAGTACCCAAAAAGTCACAGCCAGTAAGGAAAAGAGCAGCGGACCTTGAGGGGCGGAGAAATAAGGTGAGTGAAGGTCCGTCTTAAATTAAATAATGTCAGTCTTAAATAAGACCGCTTACCACGAGTCGTCTTTTAAAGAGAGAGAGAGAGGAGCAATCAGTGAAAGGAAGAGAGCTGGAGAGGGGGAGTTTAAGCACAAACGATCAGGAAAGATTTTTCTCCTGCCACCGAATCACTCTTGAGAAGGTCGTCGAGGTAGAAAAATCGGTGAGTAAAATCCAATTTTAGTATGCATATTTTTGAACAGAACGATATGTTGCATCGCAGAAGAGCTGAGGGTGGGATACGCAGCATCACAGATGGATATCAGCCAACCTAGTTCTAGTGGCTACAGGCACCGTCACATCGTTTGAAAGAATAAACTATAGGTTAGCGAGGGGAGTGCCGTGGGGTGGTATGCACCAAAGAGGCTACTGCAGAATTGTCATAAGTGTTTTAAGGGATTATAAACGGTTGCGTAGGACTTAAACGCGTTGACAGTAGCATTTGGCCTTATAACGGACTCCATGCACATTAGCATGGTGACCACTAGCATCGAAGCGTCGCCTTACACTTCAAGGGACAAGTTTTGTTGCTAGCTGGTCGATTCCGTCCTCGTCATCGTCAACAACAGCGGAAAAAAATTGTAAAATACAATAGCTGTCCTATCCCATGAACTGTTAAATAAATTTCTAAAATGTGTTTTGGGTCAGGAAGTATTACGTACATCAGGTTGCAATATTTATTATCACGCAGTATAATCAGTCATGCTAGGACGCCGGCTCCTAAATAAGTTTCTTTCCGGCAGACTGCGAAAACCATACGCCCTTATGGATTTAAATGTACCTAATAGAAAACACATAGAAACTAGGTAGAAAACTGGGTCTTCTTTACTTTTATATTCAAAGCATTATTTGACTGCAGTTGCGCTTGCGCCTAGGGTTGCCAAACTACAAGGTATTAACTTGTCATGTGGAGAAAAACATGGATTTCTATAGGCCATTTAAAATATCTCACATAGGATTCATGAAATCCTGCAGTGGATGTGGACCATGCTGTATACTTGATAAGATGCGGTCATGGACGGACTGACGTAATGCTATTGGAATGAAAATTATGTGGTCTTAAAAATCTCATAATTACGAACCAGTTAAAGCCACATGGTATTCCTTATATAGTTATCGACGTAAATTGCCACCAAACGAGCGCAAAAAAGAATCTTTTGAGCATCCTTTCTATTAAATGTAGTTTAGATTACAAAAGCATTGGAAAAATCATACTACAGTAGATTGCCTAACTCATGGATTATCTATATCATAATTTGAGTTAAAAGCAGGGCAGACATTTTAAGATGTTAGTTATGTTTGTTGTATTAAATTGATGCACAAAAAGCTGTTTAATAATAAAGAGTTCACTTCAGATCGGTTAATCGATAGGAAAACCGGGCTACATGGGACAAAACCCGACGTTTCTTGCTATCCAGGAATTTTCCTATGGTATTAAAAGCTACGGATCAAAGCATTTTGCTTTTGTGCGCAGTACTATGAAGGAAGATTAAAGATTTCATGAGATGGGGCAGCTACTGCACAGACGGCCGAAATGCAGTTCAGAATCCTGGCACGACAGAAATGCCTTAGGATTATGCTGTGGGAGAAACAATACCGCAACACCAATTAAGTACTCTTAACTATGACAAACGCATTTCAGAATTTTGCTTAACGTTTCATAAGGTCGGACAGATACTGCATGTAGTTTATTTTTTCCCCACGGATACCCGGGAACCGAAAATCAGAAGAAAAATAAATTCCAGACAAATGTTAAGATTTTGGCTCTGTGTTATTTATCCATGAAGTCATAAGCCAATGTGCTACTTCGCCCGTATGATTCATAGTAGCGAACAATGAATTTGAACAACCGAATGCTCAACAGTGTAACAATTAATGTATATAAACCTCTCTATTGAAATCATTATAGTAGTATGTTTATAGTTATAATTAAGTTATAAGTTGGGTTTCAGGAATTATGACTAACAATTAACAGGTGATTTATAGCTTTACACGAAGCGTTTAGGAACCAAAGTTTGTAATTTGCTCACCGTCAAAATGAAGTGGACACGAAGGTGGCGGGAAAATTTGGAGAGGCAACGGTACCAGAAAACTACTGCCATCGAAGTTTACCGAAGCAGACCAATGCCTAATGATGCAGTCTCCTTTACAGACATGCAAATGCCGCCCGGACGAGCAGAAGATGGGGACAAGAGCTTCTGCATGGAGGACTTTAGGACGCCGAGCTATCTCACCAGTCCAATGACGGTGAAGAAGCTGCGCATGGACGCTCAGTTAGAGGACCTGGCAGAAAGCTGGTTAGTTGCTTCTAGTCGCAAGAGTGCTAGAGGAGCGTACGGAGATGGATGGCCTGACAGAGTGCCACAGAACCAGTGCCCGGTCCAGCTGCTGCCCCAGCGTGTCGAGGAAGCAAAGTCAATCCACGGGGCCTACGACCCGGACCGACTGGTGAATATCGTGCGCCAGGGACTGCCTACAACTGGAGGCATGGATTGGAGGCATCACGTTCGGGGAAAGGCCTTGGAAGTGCCCAGTAAGTTGCTTCCGATTTGCCCACATGTATTGATGGTACGTCGTGCTACAGCGTCGTAAACCAATGTGATCCACACGTTGTAACTAACGGGTATAACAACACAAATGGAACGAATTTGCTGCTTGAGTATGTAATAAATAATTCAGTCAAGCCCAAATTAATTTTAACATTTGGTTTGACCAAGCTAAAAACTGAATGCTTAGCCTAGCTGCTGCGGAAATGATGCCAAGCTAGAGATATGGCGAACGGAATGTTGCATTGGGGGAATTTGCCCACTGGGTCTAGGTAATTTCGGGTGTGTGAAAAAATTAATACCTGTATAATTAAGGCTCTATGCCCTCTTCTACGAAACCACAAATTATCCGCGTAGCTCCGCCACCTGATAATGCGGTTAGACGTAATGCCTGACGTAGCATAAAAGACTCGGGTAAAATGTACTGCACACACACACACACACAAACACACGCATCGACAGTTCGATCAACGTAGTCCGACAATATCCGACGTATGCTCCAAAAAAGGGTGGTGAAAGGACGGTGACTGCGCGTGATTTAGTTTACAGTGACAGAAGACTTGCGCTGCATCTACCGCACTCTCTCCTCCTCCCCCACCTGATCCCGGTGCCATGACAGAGTCAAGAAGACCAGAGATGGGAGAGGGCGCAGGAGGCTGGTGCGACCGGAGTCGCCCCTGGGTGTACCACCACACCTGGCTAAGATTCCACGGAGTGGTGTTCGTCGCCGTGATCGGCACAGGAAGTGAAGGAGTGAGAGTGGTGTCGGTGATCGTGTGCAGCAGGGCATCGATGAAACTGTTATCAGTGGTTGGGGGTGTGGTCGTTAACGTGAGGTCTGAGGCAGGTGTGGACGAGGTTAATGTTGCGGGATTGTTGCTGCATTCAGTTCGAAGATGTCCGACCAGGACGATTTGCGCATGGAATATCCGTTGACAGCGTGCGCCCGTTGGGAGGGCTTGGGCATTGGCGGTGTTGATCCGTGATGCTTGTGACTTGCGAGCTGCCCGTTTGGCCTTAGCAGCAGCGATCCGGTTGGCCTCATATATTGCTGAAGCAGTCTTCACGGATCTTCTCCATGCCGGCCTATCCTGGGCGAGGTCCTCTCAGGTCACCAAGCTGATTCGAAGTTGCTTCAGAGATTACTTCAGTGTCCTTGTGGCATCGTTTTTGACCTTCCAGGGCTTCCCTGTCTGGGATCCTGTCTTGCCCTCTCAACTTCAGTATTATGCGGAGGAAGCTCAGATGGAAGTGATTCAGATTCCTGGCTTGGTTTGAGTAGACGGTCCAGGCCTCCGCTCAGTAAATGAGTGTCTTCAAGACGACGGCCTTGTACATCTTCAGTTTTGTGTTCAGGTGAATACCGTGGCGATTCCACACGGAAACCTGCAGCCGACCAAAGGCCTGATTGGCTGTGGAGATCCGTTAGGCAAACTCGTCATCGATTCTCGTGTTGCGTGACAGCGTGCTTCCTAGATAAGCGAAGGTTTCCCACATTTTTGAGTTGAGCGCCGTTAACATTGATTCGGGAAGCATCGTATTCCGCGCTGGGTGGCGGCTGGTGCATGACAACCGTTTTGGCTGTACTGATTGTTAATCCAAAATCGGCGCAGCCTGCGGCGAAGAGGTTCATACTCCTTTGCATGTCCTCCTCCGTCACGGTGTTAAGGGCACAGTCGTCCGCAAAGAGCAAGTCATGGACTGATATCGTAGACACGCGAGTTGAAACCTGCATACGCCGACTGTTTAGAAGGTGCCCGTCAGTTCTATAGGAGATGCGGATACCAGGCTGTTCATCACGGTTGGCGTCCATCAGCATAGACGAGAACATGAGACTGAACAGGGTGGGAGAAAATACGCAGCCCTGCTTCACTCCGTTGGTCACTGCGAATGCTTCGGATACCGTCCAATTGTCAGTGACGCGCCGTCATCCCGTCATGAAGCTGACGCACCTTGTGCGTGAACCGCTCAGGACAGCCGAATTTCTGCATGACTTTCCACTGTCCGTCACGATTCACCATGTCAAAGGCTTTCGTTAGATCCACGAAGGTAGTGTATAGGTGAGTTCGCATCTCCTGACACTACTCTTGTAGCTGGCGGGCGGCAAAGATCATATCGGTTGTTCCGCGGTGTCGGCGGAAGCCACATTGGCTTTCCGAGAGCAGGCCCTGCTCTAGGGGACCGTTAAGACGATTGAGTAGGATACGGGCGAAGATCTTCCCTGCGAGGTAGAGCAACGCGATGCCTCTGTGATTATCACAGAGCTGTCGGTTCCCCTTCCGCTTGTAGAGATGGACGATGGTCGCATCTTTGAAATCCTAAGAAACTTGTCCTTGGCGCCACATCTTCTGGAAGTGTTGTGAGTTCCCCCATCAAACGGGGCCAACAAGGCTTGTAAACTTCCGGTGGGATTGCGTCGGATCCCGGTGCTTTACCGCTGGAAATCTGCTGCACGGCCCGGCTGGTTTCTGGTAGGGAAGGCGGCAGATCCAGGTCATTGTTCGTGTCCACTTGAGGGAGCCGGTCAGTGGCAGCATCGGAGATGGCTGATGAGCAATTAAGGACACTTCTGAAGTGCTCGGCCAAGCGTTTGAGAATTTGCGATTTCTCTGTCAGCAGTGTTGTTCCATCAGAGTTGAGCAGCGGTGCGGTCCCCATGATACAAGGGCCTTAGATGGCCTTGGTGGCTTTGAAATTTTTTAAATTTAATTGCGGACCGCATACCCCTGGATTTCACCAGCTTTTCGAACCTTCGAGGCATCCTACAGCTCCCGCAACCGTTGCTGTAAAAAGACGCGGCTTCTGAAGAAGGCTGTTTTGGTTCCGAAAGCCCATGAAGGTTTTGTGTATTCCATTATCCTCCGCGTCATTGTCGTCAAACCAGTCCTGACGGACGGCGTGCGCGTCCGAGGACATCGAGGGCGGTGAACTGGATGACATTTCACAGTTGACACCATCGTGTTTTCACGGTAGCGTTCTCATCTGGAACATGCAGGTCCGCCAGATTCTGGGTTATTTTTGTTGCTGAAATCAAAACATTGAGCAGGCAAATTTAAAAAAAAGAGTATTTAACTTACCTGGCGGTCGCTTACCTTGGGGCCTTCGTAGGGAGTGAAGCCGGAACCTTATCTGGGAGATGACGATGCAGAGATCCGTCCAACCATCGGCATCGTGCATCGCCTTGGTCACCAGCACGTCCTGTCAATCTCGCCTCATGACGAGAACATAGTCCAGCAGCTGCCAGCGCCGTGACCGAGGGTGCATCCACGTGGCCTTCTCAGGCGTCGGAAGGCGAAAGGAAGGTGAAAGTCGCAGGAGACGGTGTTCAACACACGTTTGCAGAAGAAGGAGGCCGTTATCGTTACAGCTACCGAGACCGTGGGGACCCAGCACTCCCTACCAGGCAGCGTGGTCCTTCTCGACGCGAAATTGAAGTCACCAAGGACAATTACCTTGTCCTCTTTCGGCACAGTCGCCAGCAAGGTGTGCAGGTCCTCGTAGAATTTGTCCTTCGCCGCATCAGACCTCGTCATTGGGGGAGCGTAGGCGCTGATGATGGTGGCGAACTGGTTTCCCCGAAGAGGCAGGCGGAGGCTCATCAGGCGATCATTGATACCCTGCGGCAGACAGGGCAGACGTCCCCCGATGTCGTTACGGATGGCAAAGGCAACACCAGCATCGCGTCACTCTGCCTTTGGCCGGCCGCTCCAGAAGAAAGTGTAGCCGGCCCCCACCTCCTCCAGCTGACCCTGCTGAGAGAATCGGGTCTCGCTGAGAGCAGCAATGTCCACCTTGTAGGGCGCCAGTTCCCGAGCGATTAGTGCCGTCTTCCGTTGCGGCCGGTTACTCGTGGGATTTTCTAAAAGGGAACGAACATTCTGGGCTACTAGTGTGAGTGGACTCACCCGAGCAGCCTGAAAGGTATGGCGAGGGGGGTGGAGCCGGGGATATTGTTGTTTTTTTGAGTTTTAAGATCTAAGTTGATATAAAGGACTGCAATTTCAAAAAAAGTTCAGGTATTTCGAGTCCCTTCGAAAGTACACGTTCTTCCGTTAGTGTAGGGTTTCTCGAGGGTTTGAGTAAGCTTGACGGCAAATGGCCATCCATTTCTTGTCTATCATCCCTATCTTCTTCTGTCATTCGATGTTAGACACACAGATAAGGGTCTTATTTAGAAATTCAAATAAGTGTGAAGGAAGTGAATCTCGGCAGAAATGCATGTATTGTACCTTAGAAGCTTGGAATTTTTGAAGTCTATAATGAGCATTGGAAATGCATACGCCAAGCATGCTTCGACCATAACAAGACGCAATCGGATATTCTTGGGGAGTTTTTATGGCAAGTTTAATGTGGAGAGATTTTGGCAAAATCTTTGGTTTTTCTTCATCTGTGTAAAAATGATAACTGTTCCCACGTTAAGCTTTTGCTTATGTATATATGTGGAGTGTAGGGGTAAAAGTTAGGGGAAGCTCCACACAGGTAGTATTTGGTCGCTCCATTTGCCTCGCACAGCTGGTGAATGCTCTAGTGGCCGCCTCTAACTGGTACCCAACTCTCACCTGTGGCTCCTCGTAGCTGGGCTCTTCGCAGCGACCACAGCCTGGGCAATCACCATGACCGGCGTGCTAAACCAGGTGAGGGTCTCCAGTTTTGTGTGTGCCTCCACACCCGGTATGTCTGACTTCCGAACTTCCCACCTCCCCCCACCTCAAAAAGTCCTATGGTGGGGCCAACAGCAACCCCGTAGGTGGCCCAGGCTAACTCGGGTCGCTCTCCCACTTAACCAAAACCGTGACCAATAGTGAGTTCGGCAGCCGTCTGAGATGTCCGAGCAGCCCTAGTTAGGGACAGCACTGCATGCCACGGCTCGCAGATCGTAAAACTCAAACAAACAACAATACCCCCGTCCCCATCCTCTACGCCATACCCTCCAGGCTGCTCGAATGAGTCCACTCAAACTAGCAGCCTAGAATGTTCGTTCCCTTTTAGACAGCCCTAGGAGTAACCGGCCGAAACTGAGGACGGCGCTAGTCACTCGGGAACGGGCGCGCTACAAGGTGAACATTACTGCTCTCAGCGAGTCCTGATTCTCTAAACAGGGTCAGCTGGAGGAGATGGGTGCCGGCTACACCTTCTTCTGGAGCGGCCGGCCGAAGGCCGAGCGACGCGACGCTGGTGTTGCCTTTGCCATCTGGAACGACATCGTGGGACGTCTGCCCTGTATGCCACAGGGTATCAATGATCGGCTGATGAGCCTCCGCCTGCCTCTTTGGGGTGACAAGTTCGCCACCAGCATCAGCGCCTACGCTCCCCCAATGACGAGCTCTGACGCGGCGAAGGACAAATTCTACGAGAACCTGCACGCCCTGCTGGCGACTGTGTCGAAAGTGGACAAGTTAATATTCCTGGTCCCCACAGTCTCTGTAGATGTAACGATAACGGCATCCTTCTTCTGCGCACGTGTGCGGAACACCGTCTCCTGCTGACCAACACCTTCTTCCGCCTTCCGACGCGGGAGAAGGCCACGTGGATGCACCCTCGGTCGCGGCGCTGGCTGCTGCTGGACTATGTTCTCGTCCGGAGGCGAGATCGACAGGACGTGTTGGTAACCAAGGTGATCCGCGTTGCCGATGGTTGGTCGGATCACTGCCTTGTCATCTCCCAGATGAGGCTCCGACTGCAACCCCGACGAAGGCCCCAAGGTAAGAGGCCGCCATGTAAGTTAAATACTCTTTTATTAAATTTGCCTGCTCACTGTTTTGATTTCAGCAACCAAATAACCGAGAAACTGGAGGACCTGCATGCTCCAGATGATAACGCTACCGTGGAGACACGATGGTGTCAACTGCGAAATGTCATCCAGTCCACCGCCCTCGATGTACTCGGACGCGCACACCGTCGACACCAGGACTGGTTTGACGACAATGACGCCGACATCAGCAACTTACTCGCGGAGAAGAAAAGACTACGTAAAGCCTACATGGACCTTCGGACTGACGCCACCAAAGCAGCCTTTTTCAGATGCCGGCACCTTGTACAACAACGGCTGCGGGAGATGCAGGATGCCTGGATGATCCGAAAGGCTGAGGAAATCCAGGGGTATGTGGACCGCAATGAAATGAAAAACTTTTTCAAAACCATCAAGGCCATCTACGGCCCGTGTATCAAGGGGTCCGCACCGCTGCTCAGCTCTGACGGCACAACACTGCTGACAGAGAAATCGCAAATTCTGAAGCGCTGGGCCGAGCACTTCAGAAGTGTCCTTAATTGCTCATCAGCCATCTCCGATGCTGCCATTGACCGGGTCCCTCAAGTGGACACGAACAATGCCCTGGATCTGCCGCCTTCCCTACCAGAAACCATCCGGGCCGTGCAGCAGATTTCAACGGTAAGCACCGGGATCCGACGCAATCCCACCGGAAGTCTACAAGCACGGTGGGCCCCGGCTGATGGCAGAACTCACAACACTCTTCCAGGAGATGTGGCGCCAAGGACAAGTTCCTCAGGATTTCAAAGACGCGACCATCGTCCATCTCTACAAACGGAAGGGGAACCGGCAACTCTGTGATAATCACAGAGGCATCTCGTTGCTCAACATCGCCGGGAAGATCTTCGCCCGTATCCTTCTCAATCGTCTGAACGGTCACCTAGAGCAGGGCCTGCTCCGGGAAAGCCAATGTGGCTTCCGCCGTCACCGCGGGATAACCCGATATGATCTTTGCCGCCCGCCAACTACAAGAGAAGTGTCAGGAGATGCGAACTCACCTTAACACAACCTTCGTGTATTTGACGAAAGCCTTTGACACGGCGAATCGCAATGGACTGTGGAAAAACATGCAGAAATTCAACTGTCCTGAGCGGTTCCCACTCATGGTGCGTCATCTTCATAATGGGATGACGACGCGCGTCACTGTCAACGGGGCGGTATCCGAAGCATTCGCAATGAGAAACGGACTGAAGCAGGGCTGCCCCAGCCGCCACCCAGCGCGGAATACAATACTCCCCAAATCAATGTTAACGACGCTCAACTCAAAAATTTGGAAACCTTCGCTTATCTAGGAAGCCCGCTGTCACGCAACGGATCTCCAAAGCCAGTCAGTCTTACGGCCGGCTGCAGGCCTAAGTGTGGAATCGCCACGGTATTCACCTGAACACCAAACTGAAGATTTACAAGTCCGTCGTCTTGACGACACCTTTACGGAGAGGAGACCTGGACTGTCTACTCGAGCCCAGCCAGGAAGCTGAACCACTTCAATCTTAGCTGCCACGGCAGAATACTGAAGCTGAGATGGCAAGACAGGATCCCGGATATGGAAGTCTTGGAGAGGATCGGAATCCTCAGCATCCACGCCATGCTGATGCAAGTGCAACTGCGATGGAGCGGCCATTTCATGAGAATGGACAACTAACCACTACCAAAACGACTTTTTTTACGGAGATGTCGCTACGGATGCTCGCCGACAGGGAGGTCTACAACGACGCTACAAGGACATTTTTAAGAAATCGCTGAAGCAACTGCAAATAAACCAGGCAACCTGGTTTGACATCGCCTAGGATAGACCGACGTGGAGAAGATCCGTGAAGACTGGATCAGCAATCTATGAGGCCAACCGGATCGCCGCCGCCGAGATCAAAAGAGCGGCACGAAATTCACCAGCGCCCCAGACCAACACCGCCAAATGCCCAGGCCCTGCCAACATGCCCGCGCAGTCAACGCATCTTTCACGCGCGAATCAGTCTGGCTGGACATCTTCGGACACAATGCACCAACAATTCCAATTTCTACGTCAAATTCTGCCAACCCTCCTTCAGATTCCCCCACCCTCACTCTTGGCATCAATTCCATCACTCCAACCATCATAGAAACCACATCACAATACTCATCGCCTGTTACCCCACAACCACCACCATCAGCGATGGGAACTCTCTCCTAAACTGTCCTCAATGCGACCGCATATTCAGCTCACGCATCGGCCTGGTCGGTGACTTGCGAATACATCGTACAGAAACTGGTGAACTAGTGCCTAAAGCACCAACACACAGCAGAGATCGCCGCCTCCACTGCCCTTAATGTCATACCGCATTCACTCATCGCATGGGCCTATTCGCTCACATGCGCATCCATGACAGCGGATTCACCACAATGACGACAACACCGATACACCACGCACACCCTCCGCTCCTGCCATTCTTACCGCCAATGCCACCCCCACTACCATAAATGACATCCCCTCAGCCTCTCCCAATTTCTCATGCCCAAACTGCGGCCGCAAATTCAACTCACGCATAGGCCTGGTCAGTCACCTGCGAATCCATCGCACGGAGGCTGGTGAACCAGTGCCTGGGGCTCCGACAAACAGTCGTCGCTCACGCCTCCACTGTCCTCACTGCTCCCGCACATTTACAAACCGCATGGGCCTATTAGGACACATGCGCCTCCACGACAACTTGCGGTAAACCATCGGAGGCTAAGCCATATAAGCGCACAGTATCTACAGTAATGCATAGGCAACACCGTCACCCTCATCATCTTGTACCTGAGAATATCATGGTTTCCTAGAAACCGTGGCTTGAAGAGCTGCCAATCTGATGCTTACACCAGACCACGCGTCGGCCCAGTGTATGACCTGTGTGTCTAATGGCTGACTATTGGACTGGGAGTCAGATGGTGATGGCTCCTCCATATCGCCAGAGTAATTAAATCCTGGTATGTGTGTTATGGGGTCCAGGCCATGCTGTTGCGCGCGAAGACGGGTACGCCGACCCGTCAGCCAATGCGCCCACTCCCACATCAGACAACTGACTGGCGGACTGAGAGTCAGGCCGCAATGGCTTCTTAATGTGGCCTTTATGGCACTCCCACTCCAGAGGATCCGAGCCAGGAGTGGTGGTACACCCAGGGGCGGCTCCGGCCGCGCCAGCCACCTGCGCCCTTTCCCATCTCCGGTCTTCTTGACTCTGTCTTGACATCGGGCTCAGGTGGGGGAGAATGAGAGAGTACGGTAACTGCAGCACAAGGCTACTTTCCAATAAAACTAATTCATGCGCAAGTCACCGTCCCTGCACCTCCTGGTGTGGAGCATACGGTGGACTTCGTCGAAATCGACGGTCGAAGTGTCACGACCGGGTATTTTGCTATCTGCTAACCGCGGCCGGCTACAGAAAACGTGATACCAGCATTTGTTAAGGGCCCCTTTTCTAGCCCCTTAGTCCGCGAGGAGGTTAGCACTGCTGTCCCCTAAATAGAGCTTCTTTGACATCCCTTACGGCTGCCAAACTCCACTATTGGTCACGGTTTTGTTTTAGTGGGAGAGCGACCCGAGTTAGCCTGGGCCACCTACGGGGTTGCTGTCGCCCCCATCGCAAGACCTTTTGAAGTGGGGGGAGGTGGGAAGTTCGGGAATCAGACATACCAGGTGTGGAGGCACACACAACATCGGAAGCCGATGGCTTCCGCGGCCGGAGCTGCCCCTAGGCGTGCCACCACACCTCCCTCATGGTCGGCATTTGTTATGGGATCGCAACCCGAATAACGCCTGCCGTGCCCTAATGTGGCCCCTGTTTCGGTCCAACGTATCTACCACGTGGTCCGTTTAGGGAGCCAGAGACACACACACACAACAAACACACAAATGGCCATAGTTACAGACTTATCAGAAACGCAACCAATGAGCTAACGTTAGCTGTTTTTTTTGGTTAAACACAGAAAAGTGCCCTTCATGCCGGGGGAGGGGGTGGGGAAAATAGTGGTAACATAACGTCAACCAAGCTTTTAAAGATCAGAAAAGCGGAATTAAAGGCAGGCTGTTGCAGCAGTGGGCGCAATCAGGCAGAGGACAGGAATGAGGAGACGTTTGTGGGTTCGCGCCAAGAGGCCAAAAAGTTCATTTTAGTCATGCAATACTAATAGGTGTCAACTCCTGTGCGTTGAACAGCCGACTCATGTTGGAAGGCGATGACGCGTGAAGTAAACACTGAGAAGCACTAACGATGGTACATTTTTACCAGCACTAAGGCTAAATGGCTGTACACAGTATTCCTTCCATCTGAAACGCATTTGGTCAGGATAAAGTCTCTCCCACTCCCGTCCACACACAACTCAATCATGTTTCTAACCCATTTAGCCATCAGCAGGGATGCTGTCTCAGCCACCAATCGACTCATTTGCTGCCGCCTTATTGCGGAATCCTGGGAGGTGACAAACACGGACAACGGAACAGCCGCGAAGAACACAATGTCCCCAGCAGCACTGACAAACCATAACGAGCAACAAGTAAACATCCTACATGAGGCAGCGATCGAGAACGAAGGGCCTGTGCCGGATGCAACAGAAAGAACAACAACATCATCAGGCCAGAGCAGAAGTACGGTTTGTTTTAAATTTACTGGTAACCACTTTTTCGCATGTTGTAGCTTCAAACTGAATAGGGGAGGGTGTTAAAACGGGCCAAGAGCGAACGCATACATGGTTTAAAATTTAACAAACAACAATTTATTGGCAGTCGGATGAGCCTACGAGGACTCCTGTAAAGGAGTCAGGCTCTCAACTAAATAATAATAATTTCGGATTTATTTAGGCCAGAATATTCGAAAACAAATAACGGAGCCGCTTTGATTCATAAAAGGACGCACCCCTTACAAAACAGGAGAAATTCGAGTCTCGCTATCAGTGCAAAGCACTTAGTTCATGCTGCAAGTCTTGAACTTCCCTTCCAATTGAGGAATCACAAAATGTACACAATGAGCCTAATCAGTGGTTAGTTTTTTAGAACGCAACGGTACGCCGTTTCTTGCGGTAGAGAATGCTTTCGATCTAAGAGGGTAAAAAGGGTTGATTAGTAGTAAACAGAGCGATTCCAGAAGTGTCGTGCATATTTACTCGGACTATGCGCGACATTTCTGGATGAAAGCTTACCGATCGTTTACGGGACTTACACGTCCCGTTGCGCCTTCCAGCTGACGCTCGAGTGCCACCAGCAGCCACATAGCGGCTAGTAGTAGAATAGGCATATGAATACAGGGAGACTGGAATGACTATTTCCGACTTATTAGCCATCATCAGCTATTCATATTCAAGTCCAGGTGGTGCACCACCCCAGGACTCGAATCTGCGACCAGTTGGTCAAAAGTGCAACGTCCTAGCCGTTGAGCCATGGCCTCGTTCTGTTGCCGGTTTAGATCAGGAGTCTTGAAATTGGTGCATGAACGCTCAAAAATCAGTTACGGGACTCAGACTCCCCGTTCTCTCTTTGGACTCACACTAGAGCCCCGCCAGCAGAAACACGGTAGCAGATGAATAATGTTGACATGGCTGATGACGGCTAATGAGCCAGACATGGTTATTTCTAGTTTCCCTCGTCTTTCACGGAAATCTTTATGCATGTGAACTTGCCAAACACGCCCCTATTAGAAAGCCAGTCAAACGGGTTACGGTCCGTCTACTTCTTTTTGAACACGTATATGACGCAAGGATATGTAAACAATAGGGTTTTCAAAGGTATTGCCCATTACGCTCACCAAATAAACCATAAACAAATAAAAATCAAGGATTAGCCAGTCTACCGACTTTTGATGGTAGCTAGGATAGTTTTCCAAGATAATTGGCTTATGTGCACACAAGAGGTACTGTGGAGATCCCACTTGGTGGTTTACGTTGCATAGCTCCTCACTGAGGTGTCAGTCGAACGAACGTCCATGATATCGGTATTTCGAAAATTCCCAGTGACCATTTTAAACAACCTTATGAGTTCTTTTAGTGTGTGGTGTGTGCTGTGTGGACCCACTGAATTTCGTATACTATGTAGTAAAAGCATCTGCATGAAACAATATCACTATTTCGGCTAAGTATAAGGGCGACGGACTTACGCTCACCAAAGCCAACAAAGTGGAGCATTTGAGAAAACGAGTAGACTGGCTTAGGAATCAAATAGACAATCAAAATTTGTACTACTCGAGAAGAAAACCACGAAACCGTTGACTATAAAATTCCATGAGTTTTTCTCCAGTGAGAGGTGTCTGGGTTCAAAAAGAAGTAGGTTACTATAAGTCCTCAACTTGATCTTGAATGCGCATACAAACAAGCGCTGTAAAAGTTAACTATTACCACAGTGCTACTGAATTGCTTTCACCGATATATCTGGATCGATCTTTTATGCGCTGGTAACATAGGTGTTTTGTAGGGTTTCGATGGCATTGCTTTTCAGCCTTAAAGTACTCAGACGCAAGACAAATTTTTAATCCATAAAACAGCCACGATTTCGGAATCACCTCGCCTTGGATGGATGGAACGAGTGAGGCAGAGGCGCGGACTTACAACTGAGAGTTGGTTCGATGATGAAAATCCGCAGGCAACAACGGTGGAAAAAATACGTAAGTGCATTGAAGACGACATGGACTTTACTGAAAGAAATGACGCCAGGAACGCCTTGCTGTTGCATAAACTTAAGACCTTTTACAGTCGGAATAACAAAGCATACACTTTTAAATAAATTATACGTGCCAACGGTTTGACGAGTAAATTCTTAATAACGCAATCAGTTACCTGACAAAGCCACTGGGAGAAGGAGTAATGCACAGTTATATCGGCCAACTGGCAGGTGGGTTCAAGAATAACATCGACATACGGATCGAGGTTTTCAGTGTGAAATTTCTGCGGGGAGAGTGACTGCAAAACTACTTTGTTCTCCAAATGTCTACTGCAAAAAAATGTAAGACCAGGGTGAACAAGGCACACAGAAACTCATTTGGTTAACGCTATTTTACGGCGTTCATACCGCAACTTTGTGTGATACACTTGGTTGTCCCAGGGAAAGTAGACGGTCAGCAAACCAAATTGCCCTGAAAACAGCAAGACAAAACACCCGCATTATATTAAAGCACATAAAAGCTATCTACTTAGAACGATTAAGTAGACAGGTTTATCAGTGATATTTCCATTGAGGGTGACATACCAATTGAAAAACTGCAGTTTGACATCGAAACTGAAAGCACCGGCGTCGGCAAAGCGAAACCATGAGCGAATTGGGACGCAGGGAGGTGAAAACGGAAGAAGACAGGCAACTGTTTCTGAGGGCAAGAAGTAGTGCAGAGGCAAACGGCCGGCTGCGTTCGGTTCAACGGAATCGGAAAATTGAAAGGAGACCAGTTAGGCAGCGGAAGCGTTTGAGAGATGCCAATGCGCGTAGGTGGAACTACTTCGTATAGAAGGGAGGCCTGGGGATAAGAAACCGAAGGGCTGAGAAAGAGATAGCTTAAGAATATTGCGAGTGTAGGAGGGAGGAGGTTTATATTGGTGGACGTACTGGACCATAATGAAACAGCCGAAGAATCAAGAAGACATTTTTAAATGACTGTCCGTCGATAGAAACAGTAAGCAGCTGCCTAGGGTGTGCGGACGACTCATCCGCGCCGGGGACTTTCACTTTGCGTATAGAACTCGCAGGCAGTCGATACAACAAGCTGCGTGAAGCAGAAAAAAAGGAGATTAAGGTCGATTATGAGGAGAAAGGGACAGTAGGCGCAGTCTGAAACATTTTAGAAATGACACCAAATAAAATTTTCAGCATCACTTGCGTAGCTTCTCTTAGGCAGCATCAACTTCGACGGAAATGTTATCGGATTCATGAATACAGGAAGATGGGTTACCTGTTAGTCTTGCTGCTGGGTACCCGGCGGGGATAGTCGAACAGCCTTCAGTGAAGGTTAGCTGCGAAATAAGCAGACTCTCGGGTCAAACGATTAAGCAGCCGCGGATCAGCCGCGCAAGTGCTACCAGGGCGCGGAGGGTTGAGGTCTGGCAGGCCGACTGCTTTATAAAATGCCGCAAATCCCTACGACGGCACTGTGGCATGGCAAACGTGAACCGCCATTAAACACGTTTACTTGCCATCGCTGCCTTGTGGTGAGTGTTGCGAATGCTCATTCCCATGAGAATTCATCTCACAGAAATGCACCTGTGCGCGCGTTTCTCGTGCTGCATGCCACAAACAATGCTCGACAAAGTTCCGCATTGACTATGGCCACAGATTTGATCGATCCATGTGTGCGTGTGCCTGGAGCACCCACACACAGCAGAGATCGACGCCTCCACTGCCCTTACTGTCCTCGCGCATTCACTCATCGCATGGGCCTATTCTGTCACATGCGCATCCATGACAGCGGAATTCACCGAAATGACGACAACACCGATACACCATGCACACCCTCCGCTCCTGCCATTCTTACCGCCACTGCCACCCCAACTACCATGAATGACATCCCCTCAGCCTCTCTCAATTTCTCCTGCCCAAACTGCGGCCACAAATTCAACTCACGCATAGGCCTGGTCAGTCACCTGCGAATCCATCGCACGGAAGCTGGTGAACCAGTGCCTGGGGCTCCGACACACAGTCGTCGCTCACGCCTCCACTGTCCACTCCTGCATGGGCCTATTAGGACACATGCGCCTTCACGATAACCTCTGTAAACCACCGGAGGCTAAGCCATATAAGCGCACAGATTCTACAGTAATACATAGACAACACCCTCACCATCATCATCATGTACCTGAGAATATCATGGTTTTCTAGAAACCGTGGCTTGGAGAGCTGCCAATCTGATGCTTACACCAGAACACGCCGTCGACCCAGTGTACGTGCTGTGTATGTCGAGTGGCTGACCAGTGGACTGGGAGTCAGAAGGCGATGGCTCCTTCATATCCCTGATTAAGTGAATCCTGGTGTGTGCGTTATGGGGAACCAGGTCGTGCTGTGGCACGCGAAGACGGGTACGCCGACCCGTCAACCAATACGCCCACTCCCACATCAGACAACTGACCGGCTCGGATGGTCGTCTGATTGTGGGGGTGAGGGAGAGAGTGGGGTCGACAGCTCAGCGCATTTTCCTCACTATAAATAATCTGATGCGCTTGAAATTATCACGGTGCGCTAAAAGCCGTGGCTTGGAAGATTGCCAACTGACGAGAACACTCGGACCACGTGGTCCGCCAAATGTGTGTTTTGTGTGTAGTGGCTGAGTGGCGGACTGAGAGTCCGGCTGTAATGGCTCCTTCTTAATGTGGACTTTATGGCACTCGCACTCCGTGGGATCCGAGCCCTGTGTGGTGGTACACCGAGGGGTAGCTCCAGCCGCACAAACCACCGGCGCCCTCTCCCATCTCCGGTCTTTTCGACTCTGTCATTACACCTGGCTTAACTGGGGAGGAGGAAAGAGTGCGGTAAATGCAGCGCAAGTCTACTCTCACTTAAAACTAAATCACGCGCAAGTCACCGTCCCTGCACCACCCTTCCGTGGAGCATACGGTGGACCTCGTCATAATCGACGGTCGAACTGTCGGGTGACGACACCTTGGTTCGTCAGCACAACCAGATTCAACGGCGGCATTGCAGTAAATCAACCGAACCCGAGACATTTTTATCACTCTCCTTCGACATCTTGCTAGATACTTTGGCCACTCCGACCGATCACTCCGAACCCAGCGCTGCACTTCCTTCAGATGTAACACCTTCAGCATCAGTTGCTGGCTCCATGCCTTCAGAGCGTAAATTGTTCCAAGACCTTGGACCAACCGAGGGCGCCGAACAACGCGGCCGATACAGGTCAACCCGCGGCAGAAGCGGTACTGACCTACTTGAAGGGGAGGTGTTGGGAATGCTCATTCCCACGAGGAGTAATCTCACAGAAATGCACCTGCACGCGCGTTTCTCGCGCTGCATGCCACGAATTATGCTCGACAATGTTCCGCATTGACTGTGGCCACAGATCTGATCGGTCCATGTCCTCGAGAATTTTGCTCAGCTCTTATCTATCCTCCTCTTGAAGCTGATTGGACAGAATATAACTAAGCTGGACGGGAGGCTATAAATGCATGCAGCTTTTAATGTCACTTTTGCTAGCTGATCGTGTTCTCTTGTTCTACCGCGTTGGGGCTGGAACAACCGTCGATTAAGCATTCATGCGTCATTTAAGTACCAGGCCAGGTCATAACAGTTAAGTTCTTCAGCCAAAGGGCTCGAGGAGACAACCTCGACCAAACAATCCGAGCGGCTGTTGGGAAACCGCCTGTACTCAAAACCCCCAAGAAAACGCATGAAGAAACGTCCGATTATAGTACTACGGTTCATACTACGGCATCTTCGGAAACTTACGCACTTCGCAAATCTGAAGTACTCAACCATTAACGGAATCTTGGTATTGGTTGGTGGTATATTCGAAATTTTCAGGACCCAAATACCCAAATTCTGAAGGCACGCAGCCTTTATCAGTAGCACGTGGATGTCTGTTGTCTATCTGAAGTCCGAATACCCCCACTCAGGTTCAAGAGGAATAAAGATCCGGGGAGTCAACTACTACTTCACACTGTACCACAGTGGGCCAAGGGACTCGTCTGGTAGACATGGTATGGCTATTGCCCTCTCGGAATAAGCAAACCGTGCACTACATGCATGGGAACCAGTCAATGACCGAATGGCTTACGCGCGACTGAAGGGTCACTTTACCAACAGTTGTCATCTCGTGTACCACTAACATCAGCTGCCGAACAGCGCGCTAAAGAGACTTTCTACTCCCAGCTGTAATACTTATTAGATAGGCTACCTCGCCGTGATCTGTTGATTGTTGCGGGGGATTGGAATGGTAGGAATGGACTCGGGGAATCGTCAAACAGTCACCTTATATACCGGTTTGGGCTTGGCTCTAAGATGCGACAGTGGTGAGAGAATGCTGAATTTCACTGATCAGAACCGACTGTTTGTCACGAACACATGCTTCCAGCATCGCCACAAACATCTGCTAACTTGGCACTCAAACGACGGTCATACCGCGAGTCAGATCGACTACATTCTAGTTGGTTCAAGGTTCCGCAGTTGGGTTCACGATAGCAGATCGATGAGTGGTGCCGAAACTGTTAACGCTCACGGGTCTGACCATGTCCTCGTTTACACACGCCTGAAAGTTTACCTCTCATCTGCACCCAAAATGCCACGGGCGAGGCACCCCGACGCCGAAAAAATCAGGCAACCCTAGCACTGTCGAGGCCCCAGAACACAGAAACCCGATCCCATTTTACGACCCGAGCCAACAGAGAAGGCAGTGACTAATGATCATCACTGAAAACATCCATCTATGGAGCAACTGAGAAAAGTTTCGAATTCATCTGGCGGCGCCGCAGAGACTGGATCAGTGGACGAACCCTGCAATTGTGTGCGCAGACGGCTCGAGTCAGGTCCCACAACGATGCTCCCTTCCGCCAAATCTGCAAAATGGCAGCAAATTGAGCTAGGGATGACCAGCAGAAATATTGATCTGGAATAGCGACATTCATGGAACAGGCCTAAAACGTTGTTCACACTCAAAAACGCTACCACATTATCCGCAAAGTCAGTGGTAAGCCCTCGACACTAATTGACTCTGTGGGCGATGTAAATTGTGGTTTTATTGCTGACAACTCGGCCAAGGTCGATCGCTATCCTCTGCACCCGAGTTTCATCCCTCCCCACCTTACGCAGTGTCGTGCGACCCCCATTCGGAGGGAGAAGTTGCCGATGAAATACAGAGGCTGCATTACAACAAGGCGCCCAGAGAGGATGGTATTCCCATCGAAATCTACAAGGCCTGTGTCGAAAATCTGGACCCTGGCTTCATGAGTCCTGCTGCTCTCGATCCGGTGCCGCTGCTCATGTGGAGGAGTCGAAGAGTGGGTCAACTAAATACCTGGCTCGATACGGTTCGGCAAGACACGGAGACGGTGCTTGGACCAACAGTATTCGGTGTCTGTCGCTGGAGAAAAGAATAGGTTGACCAACGGTCTTCGGACCAACAGTATTCAGTAATCTGGACCCTGGCTTCATGAGTCCTGCTGCTCTCGATCCGGTGCCGCTGCTCATGTGGAGGAGTCGAAGAGTAGGTCAACTAAATACCTGGCTCGATACGGTTCGGCAAGACACGGAGACGGTGCTTGGACCAACAGTATTCGGTGTCTGTCGCTGGAGAAAAGAATAGGTTGAGCTATTCAGGTCTGCTGCCGCAAATCATCACGCATGGAGAGGTACAATACGTTACATCACCGAGGCCGGCTCGATCGGACATGATCGCAGCCTTAACAGGTACAAGTAAGTACAGGAAAATATGCTTGTCTGCTTTAAACACAATGCTGAAAAATAAAATGTGCAATGAGTAGACTTGGTACCTACGCTCAACAATCATGGTGTTCAATGTCTTTTCTTTGTCATACTCGACCTGGGCAAAGTAATTTCACCTAGTAGTGGCAAATAAACACTGTTCTGGGGGGGATGCAATAATTATAACTCATCACTACGCTAACGACGATGATGACGGCTCGACGAGTAACTATTTGGCCAAACAAGCCAGTATCACGCAACTTAAGTTGATCGCATAACAAGTGGAACCCAAAAATGCTGCAACCTCTTTGCGTCTGCTACTTGGAACTTTTCTGGCCCCGATGATGGCTAAAATCATGAATCCGAAATTTCAGGCGGACGATATCCTTGTGGCGGCGATCGAGTACTTTCTGCTCAATTTTCGTTCCGTTGGAGAAAAAAATTCCCAGCAAATGCGCTAGAAAGAGGGTTCAATCTTCAGGTAGCTTAAATAAATGATCGACGAAGTACTTTTCGACAATGAATGCGCATTAAAGGCTAAGAGCATAGAAAAAAAAATTAGTTGTAAGCCGTTAGCAGGACAATCGATCTGTAGTCTAATACTCACTAACAGAAAAGTTAAACCAGGAGCAAAATGCACATACCATGGTGAGGTGGGCGAACTGCTGTCATTCTTGCACACGAAAATATCATCGACTTCCATCTGTAACAGGCAAAACACCAACGTCAGTTATGGGATTGAGATGCACGTGAAGCGCATACCCCACCTAAAGAAGGAGCACAGGCCTGGAAGACATATTATACTGTGCATGAATTTGATAACGCCAAGGTAATTTACTTACCTGTATTCAGAATCTAGTGTGCATCAGACGTGTACCCGAAGGCAGTAACCGCCCGAACCAATGAAACTTAAAATTAAATGAAAAACATTACCAACATTAGAACGTTCAACTTCTAACCAGCAGGTCGCGAGTTCGAGCCTCGGGTGCCGCAGCACCTGGGGTTGGGTATGGCTAGCTGATGATGGCTAATAAGCCAGAAATGACCATTCCAGTCTTCCTTGAATTTGCCGGTAATATTCATCTGCCTATCGTACTACTAGCCGCTGTGCGGCTGCTGGCGGGGATCGAGCGTGGGACGAGTGAATCCTGTAACCTATCGGTGAGCGCCCGTCACCATTGTCGGATATGCAGAAATTCTTGTCAACCTAGGCCCCTGACTTTTCTTACCTAACTTTGCCCTCGTCGATGTTTTGGCAAGTAGGTAATGATTCCGGAGACTCGGGGAGACGCGACACAGGCGATGTTCTCGGTCCCAGCCGACATAGAGTTAGAGTTTAGATTCGCAGTTCAAGGATGGGGAGATAGGCTCCGTTGGACAACTCGCACAACACAGTGGCCATGTCATACTGCTATTTTGCCTGATGAACAGGGCATATGTGTGTAACCCAGATGTCAGGTGGACACATAACGACGCTTAAAGTGCTCTTAACGTCTGTGCAACTACTTAGTTTTCCAACCCGAGAGCTAGCGTTCGATAATGGGTCTTTTACTATCCACCTGCTTGTGCAGACAGGCTACCAGGCCGGCCCTGTCCTCTCTGTGTTTCTACTGGTCTACCGGTTGCGGTGACCAGCGCAGCATAGCACCACAGACTGTGGCTAGCGGTTTCGGGTAAAAGGCACACATCGCTGAACCTGGTCATAAACAGAGCGGATGTGGCAAAATGGAAAGGCAGTTCCCGCAGTGATGACAACGCACTCCGTGGACTGAACTCTGTTACTCGTGTGCGTGTGTGAGCGCGCGCAAGTAACCATCCCTACACCACCCTGCCGTAGAGCATACGGTGGACATCGTCGGACTATGACGGTCGAACTGTCGTGTGTGTGTGTGCAGTAGTAGCACACACACACTCATACACACAGAGTCGCCGATTCGAGGAGCAAATCACAGGCGTGAGAACAAGGCACACGATGCATCGATAGGCCACCCACTTTGAGAAGACTAAAGTTCAAGTACACCAGCGGCAACCGCCATCGATGACTCATTTTCAAAGGTTTAAATTAAATCAAAAGTCAACCAACTGGATTTCCCTAAAAATGCGTTTCCGTCAACACAAAAGGCGAACGCTTAAGAAGCAGTTGTTTTTGTTTGCGGAATCACCTCACCAACAGGACAGCCACTGGTGTGCACAATAGAGGAAGCAAATGTTACAAAACCTATCTGGCCACAGAGAATAGGTTTCATAGGAGTTGAGAATGATCACAAAACACTGAGAATAGGAGGTAAAAAGATGCTCAGAGGCGCTTAGGAAACAAGACTGGGTAGAAGAGAGGGGGGATGGCGGAAACTTATCAGTCATTGGCCAGCATCCGAGGACACCTAATGAGGCTTAACCTTCGGTCACATTTGTTCGTTCAGAAGACAAACCCAAACCTATAATAATCTTGCCCATCTGCTATTCCATCCCTTTTCTGGGATTATTTGCGCAAATGAAAATAAGCCATTCATCGAGGAAAATCACAGCAAGTGCAATAAAGCTTTTTAGCGAGGCATTGCGACAGTTGGATGGGGTTCAGTTGGCCACGACCACCTGCTTATCATAAAGTTCATGGTTTTAACCGGGCTTTAATGGCATCGTGGCCTTTGGGGTGATCGAGAAATATGAGGCCGACGATTTGGATCTAGTCTAAACCAGTAAAAGCGCAGACCTGCTGACAATCGGCAACATAAAGGAAGGGATGATCTGGTTATAGCACCACCATCATCAGCGCCTACGCTTCCCCAATGACGAGCTCTGATACGACGAAGGACAAATTCAACGAGAACCTGCACGCCCTGCTGGCGACTTTGCCGAAGGTGGACAAGTTAATTGTCCTTGTTGACTTAAACGCCTGCGTCGTGACGGACAACGCTGCCTGGCAGGGAGTGCTGGGTCCCCACGGTCTCGTTATCTGTAACGATAACGGCCTCCTTCTTCTGCGCACGTGTGCGGAACACGTCTCCTGCTGACAAACACCTTCTTCCGCCTTCCACGTGGATGCACACTCAGTTGCGGTGCTGGCAGTTGCTGGAATATGTAATCGTCCAGATGCGAGATCGACAGGACGTGCTGGTGACCAAGGCGATCCACGATGCCGATGGTTGGACGGATCACCACCTCGTCATTTCCCAGAGGAGGCTCCGACTTCAACCACGACGAAAGCTCCAAGGTAAGTGACGGCCAGATACATTAAATACTCTTTTGTTAAATTTGGCTGCTCACTGTTTTGATTTCAGCAACCAAATAACCCAGAAACTGGAGAACCTGCATGCTCCAGATAATAACGGCACCGCGGAAAACCGATGGTGTCAACTGCGAAATGTCATCCAGTTCACCGCCCTCGATGTCCTCGGACGCGCACGCCGTCCGTCAGGACTGGTTTGGTGGAACTCACAACACTTCCAGAAGATGTGGCGCCAACGAAAAGTTCCTCGGGAATTCAAAGACGCGACCATCGTCCATCTCTACAGGCAGAAGAGGAACCGGCAACTCTGTGATAATCACAGAGGCATCTCGTTGCTCAACATCGCCGGGAAGATCTTGGCCCGTATACTTCTCAATCGTCTGCACGGTCACCTAGAGCAGGGCCTGCTCCCGGAAAGCCAATGTGGCTTCCGCCGACACCGCGGAACAACCGACACGGTTTTCATGCACCAGCCACCACTTAGTGCGGAATACAATGCTCCCAAATCAAAGTCAACGGTGCTCAACTCAAAAACGTGGAAACCTTCGCTTATCTAGGAAGCACGCTAACACGCAACACGAGAATCGATGACGAGGTTGTGCAACGGATCTCCAAAGCCAGTCAGGCCTTCGGCCGGCCGCAGGCCTCCATGTGGAATCGCCACGGTTATCACCTGAACACAAAAACTGATGATGTACAAGGCCGTCGTCTTGACGACACTCATTTACGGAGCGGAGACCTGGACCGTCTACTCGAACAAAGCCAGGAAGCTGAATCACTTCCAGCTCAGCTTCCTCCGTAGAATACTGAAGCTGAGATGGCAAGAAAGGATCCCGGACACGGAAGTTCTGGAGCAGATCGGAATCCTCAGCATCCATGCCATGCTGAGGCAAGTGCAACTGCGATGGAGCGGCCATCTCATGAGAATGGACAACGAACGACTACTCAAACAACTTTTCTACGGAGATGTCGCTACCGATGCTCGCCGACAGGGAGGTCAACAACGACGCTACAAGGACAATTTGAAGAAATCTCTAAAGCATCTGCAAATTCAGCCCTGTGACCTGGAGGACCTCGCCCTGGATAGACCGGCATTGAGAAGATCCATGAAGACGGGTTCAGCAATCTATGAGGCCAACCGGATCGCCGCCGCCAAGGCCAAAAGAGTGGCACGAAAGTCACCAGCGCCTTGGATCATCATCGGCAATGCCCAGGCACTTCCAACATGCCCGCGCTGTCAACGCACCTTCCACGCGCGAATCGGCCTGGTCAGACATCTTCGGACGCAATGCACCAACAAACCTACAATTCTTACTTCTTTGTCAAATTCTGCAACTCTAATTCGGACTCCCCCACCCTTACCCCTGGCATCAATTCCATTACTCCCACCATCAAAGAGACCACATCCCAATACTTATCGCCTGTTACCCACCAAAACACCCACCACCGCCTTTGCACCGCCGCCGCCGTCGTCACCACCACAGCCACCAGCGATTGGGACTCTCTCGTAAACTGTCCTCAATGCGACCGCACATCCATCTCACGCATCGATCTGGTCGGTCACTTGCAAATCCATCGTACAGAGACTAGTGAACCAGTGCCTGGAGAACCAACACATTACACAGATCACTGCCTCCACTGTCCTCGCGCATTCACCCATCGCACGGGCCTATTCGGTCAAACGCGCATCCATGACAGTGGAATTCACCGCAATGCCGACAACATCGATACCCCGTGCACACCCTCCGCTACTGCCATTCTTACCACCAATGCGGCCCCCACTACCATGAATAGCACGGTCTCCTAGAAACCGTGGCTTGGAAAGCTGCCAATCTGACGCTTACACCAGGCAACGCCGTCGGCCCAGTGTATGTACTGTGGGTGTCGAGTGGCTGACCAGTGGACTGGGAGTCAGACGGCGATGGTTCCTCCATATTCCTGATTAAGTGAATCCTGGTGTGTGCGTTATGGGGACCAGGTCGTGCTGTGGCGCGCGAAGACAGGTACGCCGATCCGTCAGCCAATGCGCCACTCCCACATCAGGCTACTGACCGGCTCGCACAGTGTCTGATGGTGGGGGTTGGGGAGAGAGTGAGGTCAACAGCTCAGCGCATGTTCCTCACTATAAACAATATGACGCGCTTGAAACTATCACGGTGCGCTAAAAGTCGTAGCTTGGAAGGTTGCCAACTGACGAGAACACTCGGACCGCGTGGTCCGCCCAACGCTTGTTTTGTGTGTAGTGGCTGACTGGCGGACTGAGAGTCAAGCTGTAATGGCTCCTTCTTAATGTGGCCTTTATGGCACTCGCACTCCATGGGTTTCGGGACAACCAAATTTGCTGAACAGCCTTCATGCGGATGATGCCCGGATGTCCAGTGTAAAACTACCCCAGGAGCCTTGGTTGCAGTTTCGTAGAGCAGGATGGAACCGGTAACGGTGTATAGGGAATGTCGTCGTTGGTGGAACAACTGCAGTTCTCCAGAGAGCTTTGCCGACCACCGAGTCCGATGGTAGTTAATGGAATCCATTAACAGACTGTGAACCTCTGGTTCGACCGGGACGAGCATGATAATTGAGTCCTCAGGCTCGTTTGTCCGTGAGTTGCTTAGGCCCAAGAGTGCGTCTGCCTGACCGATGTTTGTATCAGACTGGTATCGGATAGCAAAGTCGTAGCCAAGCAGCATGATCGCTCAGCACTTAGGACGATTTGCCTAGTACATAGGAAGGCCTTCTTCGAGCCGAAAATTACAAAAAGCGGTTTATAGTATGTTAGAAGGTTAAAAGGACGACCATAAAGCGTCTTGTGAAACTTCTTTATGGCAAAGATAATAGTCAAGGTCACCTTCTCGATCTGTACATAGTTTCGTTCAGCAGACTTTAACAAACTTGCTGCACGACAAATAACCTTTCCTAAGTTGTCAATAAAAAGGCGTGAAAATACGGCGCCAATTCCATAGTTGGAGGCACCCAACTCAACCTCAATCTAAAGTTTGTCATCATCACTGGCACAACGCGCAGGTTCGCAATTAAGAAGAAAACTACAGGGACCGCGTGAAGCAGAGGAATTTTTAGTAGGGAAAAGGAGAAGGATAATTACCACCCTCAGAAAACTTTTATCACGAGTACCAACGACAGTTCAAAAGTAAGTTTTGACGACACCCACTGTGGGTTCCACAGCATGGTAGCGCAAAGATAATGACCTGTGCATGAATTCATATTAAATGCTGCGCTGTATCTACCGCACTTCCTCGTCCCTCAAATATTTGTGCCCGGTCTCAAGACAGAGTCAAGAAGACGGGATACACAATCGGGCACAGGTGGATGACGCAGCGTGAGTTTGCACCTACGCGTACCAGCACAACCCCATTTGCGGCATTTTTTATGGGAGCGCATAACGTCTGCCGTGCCCTCAAACAGCCCACGTGTTGGTCCAGCGCATCTTCCACGAAGCCCGTTTACGGACCGACAAAGTACACTTACACGCAATATATGACAACATTTGTGACGAGCATTGTCCCCTACGCAGAGATCAAACGTACACGAGAACCACCCGACAGGAAAGCAAGCCTTACTGGTGATAGCGTGTCACGCGGTGACCATGAATAGCATTTCCTTCAAAAATACTGCATATATGGAGAAGAATAAGTGAAGTATTATCAGACAAGACACACTGATAATCCGAATGCGTTTCGCTACAAATAACGGTTTTCGAAGTAAGTTTGAAGTACGACCAAAAAGAAGACACGGAAGGAGCCAAGATGGAGACGATAGAGAACGCCATCAGACAAAGAAGAAACAAACGAATAAGAAGGAGCAGGTAGGGGAGGAGGTGGAGGTAAGGAAGAAGGAGTGGAGCATATCGGCTTGGAACTTCCGGCACCCACGGCAGCATGCGAATTCGTTTAATCAAACAAACGTGTGCTACAGGGTACGTACCTGATAAGGAAAGAGAAGAATCTTCTCCCCATCAAACTGCGAGATGGGACCCAGTTTGAGCAGGGTACAGTGCGATGTCTGGAAGAGTGCAGAAACAGCGTGATAGTGTTCGGCTGACAGGAAAATGATGCTTGTGAACTCTTCCACACAAGCAATTACAGATAAATAAAATGTTCCTAGCCATTAGAAACGAAATGTAAAAGCAGTCACTCATAAAAAGACTTACTCCGTTTTTCTAAAATAAGACAGGTTCGGTGCAGTCCCCATTACAATGAAAGGAAAAAAACTTTTCAATGATCCTGTGCATATGTAAACAGGGCGACTCATCGGAGGACAGGAAAATGAAAACTTTGGACGATTGCAGGGCAAAAGTCAGCGTCAACAATCTGAGCATCAAAAGAAAGAACCCTAATCTGGAAATACCACAAGAGCCTGCATTTCGCTATGTGCTCTTCGCAGGCAATGTTAGAAAGACAGCGAAATGATGAGCGTAGGACGACCGGTTGGCGTTGCATTACAGAACAGGATTTAGAGCCCTGGGCGAGCTGTTGGCTTCGAAGGGACAAAAGGCCACGTACCTTTGCAATGACGTGGACCACGCTGCGACGACCGTTAAAGGCATACTGTGTAAATTATAAATACAGTCTTACTAATCAATCGCATATCCAGCACTTACTCTTCGCTGATACAACAAGAATTTGCTGAATTTTACCGGCGACAGTGGACGTTGTGCCCCTATAACTGACCATGCGGAAGATGTGTTGGCGAAGCACCGGTCCTACGGACACGCCTACGTGCAGGCTCACGCCACGCTAGGCAAATGCGGAAAATAGCAGTAGCAGATGGTAAGCCGGTTGAAAAGTGAACTAGTATCCAGGAGAGAAAAGAGTGAGTTAGACTGAAACCGTCCTCACGGCACCCAGCGCATAGTCTTCTCTACAAACAGCCTGACCCGTTTTAAATTAGCACAGTGAGCTGAAAACCATGGCTTGGAAGACTGCTAACCAACGGGATAAATCGTTTCTCTCCTAGCTTGGAGTCGGACTACAATGAGTCCTTCTGGAATGGCTTCTATGGAAACTCTTACTAACATGGGATATGGGTTACACCTGCTTGTTTGTATGAACAATGGTCCAGTGTGCTCGGACCAGGCGTGTATGGCACGCGTAGACGGGCTTTGTTAGCCAGCAGGGTCGATTCTGCCTCTGACCTTCTTGATTCTATCTTGAAACTGAGCTAAGGCGGGCGAGAGAGAGAGAGAGAAGAGTACGTGGCAGATGTCACGCAAGTTTACTGTCATTTCACGCACAAGCCGCCGTCCCTGCACCCACCATACTGTAGACAGCACGGTGGATATCGTCGTTCCCGACAGTCAAACTGCCATGGTGTAGGTTAGACGGAGGCCCAGTATACGCACATCCACCGCGCCCAATCTGATTATCAGTCGGCTGGTAGGTTCGGAGAGTTGATTAGCGCATGGCAGAAGGGGGGAATGAGGCCAATTCTGAGGTACCCTTTCCCCCAGCAATAACGCACACTCCTCTTTGTCATTAGCAAGCCTGAAACTGTTATGAGGAACTAAAAACCAGCATCTAGAATGAGACGGAACAGACTGCAAACGTTTCCTCCTACTTGGGAACTATAATCATTTGTAATTCCCTGTTTTAGCAGCATAATGTAGGTTGAAAATTTGGCCATTTGAAAAGATGGATTAGTTTGAAGGTATAAAGAGTAAATAATTGCCAAGACAGTATAAGGTGTCAAAATAGTAAGGAAAATATACCCATTGTGCCTCGTAAACAACTGTCTTTACGTTCACTTCGTAAGACCAAAGGCAGTTTGCAAAGTCCTGTAGAGGTTCTGGGTTGATTGGTCTGCCTGGTAGGGTGAAGTCGAAGCTGATTGGTTGGGACACTAAGTGGGAGCGGATTACGGCCATGCGCGTTTCCCGACTGGGAAAAGGCTAGGAGAGGGAACGCAGCGGATAATATTAGTTGAGGCAAGGAAATAAAAGCAAAACACTTCGAGAACTACAACACTCAACGTTCCATGCGTCATTTTGTCCCAATAATGCCACGTTTACAAGAGCAAAATGTGATTTGCTGAGCGAACTTTGCCTCCACATTTGATGCTATTGAACAACATATACTGCAGGTGAGTATTCCGGCATGTCACCAAAGTCATTCTGACAGAATTAATCCCGCTATGACATAACAGGAGTCAGAGTTCATCTGAGTGGCTGACAGTTATTTTTTGATCAGTACCCCCTAGTTTTGAGGAACGAGTGAATGCCCCGCTACTGCCTACAGCAATTATTTTTCGCTTGTCTTTTGCATGTCGATGCTGCGCTTAGCCTTGCTCATCGGCAATTATTACAGTCAGTCATAGGTTGGATGGCGTGCCACGTCTGAATTCGTGATGGAAGATATCAGTTTGGGCACGTTATACGGCGAAGTTCTCGAGCTAAGAAGTCAGCCTCACAACTGGAGCGTTCTGAATGCGTTAGATTTTTATCTCCCATATTCCGCCTAAAATGTTCAGCTACAGAACTTGTGGACT
This sequence comes from Schistocephalus solidus, assembly GCA_017591395.1. Lineage (NCBI taxonomy): Eukaryota > Metazoa > Platyhelminthes > Cestoda > Diphyllobothriidea > Diphyllobothriidae > Schistocephalus > Schistocephalus solidus. The sequence continues at coordinate 10,766 of WEDG01002009.1, read as the reverse complement.
ATTGGGAGTGTGTACATTTCTCCTTCAAGCAAATAAATTTCTAACGTCTCAAAAGCGAAATATTCACTGCATTTTAAGAAAAACGCATCTCTCGATTAGCAAGTATGGAAAAGGAATATTATGTCAGTTTTTAGTAAGAAGACTAATACAGGGTTCGTAATCACCGACAAAAAAAAACAAATTATAGAATATTTTTGTTCCAGTTAAATAGCAACCTTCTTGAAACCGTTGCCAGTGAACCAGGTAAGACTTCAGTGATAAATCAGTACTCTCAGACTATTGGGCATCGTTGAAAACTTAAGACTTTACATTTCAAACCAGTACGGGAGTTACGCTGATTTTAATAATTCCTTTGACTCAATTGTGGAACTTCGGTGGCTTCGGTGGAATTCAAACCCACAACAACAAAGGGAAGGCTTCAGTACAACCAACGGTCTAACCATCTGGTTTACGAGAACTCACCGGGAGGACTAAATCTGTCAAAAACTCCTATTTATTAATTACGGCTGGTACTCGTGGTGGATTCTAGATTGATTGCTTAGGATGCTGCTAAAATCTTCGCTATTGTCCTACTCAGGCGATTCCAAGCTGTGCGCGACTCTAGGACGAGGCCCAACCATGGCGGATTCCGTGCTGGGCGTGGATGTGTGGACCAAATATTCACACTAAGGCGTATCCTTAAATCCCGCCATAGTTACCAGCAACCGACAGCCGTATGCTTTGTCAATTTTGCCGCCGCGTTCGATTTCGTCCATCGTGAATCCTTATGGCGAATAAAGGCACTAGATGGACTACCATCGAAAATTATCACCAGGATCAAGGCCTATTACAGCTCAACCCCTGCACGATTTTCGGTCCATAACAATCTTTCACAAGCATTCAATATCCGGTCTGGCGTGCAACAAGGTTGTATTTTGTCGCCCATCCTGTTCAACTACGCTATCGACTGGATTCTTGGAAAGGCCCTGCATGAAGAGGACGGTGTTGAGCTTGCGCCCGGATGCCGGCTGGCTGACCTCGACTACGCAGATGACATCAACCTTCTAGCCTCAAACCTTGGTGATCTGCAGTCTATGGTGTCGCGGGTGAATGAAGTTGCTAAATCGGTCGGCTTCTCTATAAATGCGAAGACCAAATTTTTTTCAAGCTGCATCCCTGCCCAGGAAAAAGCACCTCTTGAGATTAATGGCTGTCAACTTGAAGAGTTAGACAGTTTCAAAAACCTTGGGGCGAGGTTGCTGTCGAATGGACAGAGTAAGGATGACATTGTCTCCCGAATCGATACTGCTCGTCGGGTTTTCTTAAGCCTTAGAAAGTGCCGTGGACCCGACGCGACATTTTTAGTGACACAAAGATTCGCATATACCGTGCGTCAGTCTGGTCTGTCCTTCTCAATGGTTTTGAATGCTGGGCTACACGCATAGACGAGCGAAACCTTGAGGCATTTGATCATCACTGCTTGAGGACCATTCTCCGAGTGAAAAGCACAGACTTCGTCTTAAATGAGACAGTCCGCAATCGCTACGAAAATATCGCAAGGATATCCAAAGCCATCCAAGAACGACGACTGAGGTGGTTGGGACACGTTCTTCGTCGCCCACCTTGAGAGCTCAGTGTTACAGCCCTTGAACCGACTCCACTACCAAATTGGAGACGTCGAAGAGGGGATCAGCTAAAAAACCTGGCTCGACACAGTTCGTCATGACATGGAAGTTGTTCTCGGACCTTCAGTATTCGGCGTCCGTCGTTGGCGAAGAGAATGGATTGAACTGTCCAGGTCTGCTGCCACGGATCATTATGTGTGGAGGAGCACAATCCGCGACATTATCGACGCCGGCTAGATCAGGCATGATCGCAGCCGTAACAAGTACAAGTATGTTACAGTAGGCTGGACGCGTAACTTGACCCAGGTGTGATTAAACTCACGGCTCCCGGTGGGGCCTGGTAGGTAAGCTGGATAGCGTTGGACGTGTTGAAGTTTTTCTGTTGCGTTCATGGGTTTGAATCCCACCGAGGCCACCGAGGTCTTCACAATTCGGTCAAATGAACATTTGAAAATATAAGTAATAAATTTAATCAAGACTTCGCTTTTCGGCGACCACTGCAACATGGAACGCGATAGAGATGATGGAAGAAAACCATCGATTACAGTTGGGTGCGGTTTTTTAACTATTCTACACTAGCTTCCTCAGGCAATTGGAGAGTTTTAATTGTAAATAATGCATTTTAAGACAGTGACCACGTGCATCGCCTGCATCTAACTTTCACAAGCAAAAAAAAATACTCCGGTGGAGGTTCTATACTTGGCATCTTGACCCAGTAGTATGCATTTTCGAAAGAAATCTTGCAGCGTCCGATCATAGAGGCGCGGTTGCAATATAACTTATCGGTGACGAATGTACGACATAAAATACGGCATTTCATGTAAGAGAATATTTTGAATAAAAATTTCAGGGGAAAAGGGCAGAATACTTACTGTTAAATTTGTCGGATCCACCATATCAAAGAAGGCGCGGTTAAGAGCGAGCACCAGTTGCTTGCACCTGAATTGTTTAAGAGAACACGTGGTGAAAAGTGGATTGTCATAAATGTTTTTGATGGGCTAAACTAATAATCATATGAAGAGGTACTGAACCAAATGTCATCATAGAGAGGTCATGGCTGATGGTGAATTGGCCTTAACCATCGCCATCGCAGCAGCTGAAAGGCATACTCAGAGAAACCGGCTGGTGTCCGCCCACGGTTATAAATAAGAAATCTTACTTCAGTATACACGACGGAAAATCTTGACTTGGGAAAGCGACAACTTTTTGAGCGCAAAAATTAGCTATGAGCCGCGAAAGGGTGCAGCCATCGCATCTAAATAAGTACCTAATAAGCATAGATTGCAGTTTTAGTCGTAACTGACTGATCCCATTTCCTAGTGCGTATGTGAAGAAAACAAGTTCCTGCATCGGGTACCCTCCTACCGCGGCGAAATTCCGAGCACCGACAGCCCGCAGTGAGATCCGCTTTCCTACTATTGCACATTTCAGAGGATATTTACACAAGTGGGCACCGAAAAAACGGAAGTTGGGAGGAGTAGGGAGATGTAAACGTACATTCGACGCTAACTACTATTTCGCATAACATTGAGCAGGCAAATAAAACGGATTACGGTCTGCATCGTTAGTTGAATAAAGTTTCAGAGCATTATACCAACAATGACAGGATGTACGAAAGCTAAACTTAAAAATGCCCATAGATTCCTGACAACACATCGTAAAAATTGAGTTACTTATTTATAGTCATACTTTTCAAGCACCGTTCTCCTCTTCAATAAAACTTTTTATTTTCGAACCAACGATTTCGCGAAGGAGAAAATGTTGACGAATGCCTGGGGCCTGGTTGGTGATAAACGTTTTGCAGAGAAACTTCGAAAGCAACGTGTTGGAAACCATTTCTTCTTAAATGGGAGTAAAGGAAGAGTCGGGGCAATTACTGTAACGATGGGACGTGGTTGGGGATAGTGTACAAGGAGTATAATTCAACGACAGTATCGATCACTCAGTCGAGCATAACCAGGAAACCCGAGCAAATACGATCAAAGCCAGTGTTTTCATCATTACGCTAAAACTTTATGGTCAACGTTCAGCAAGAGGTGACCTGTGTTTTCGGCGTACGCCTTTATGCGATTTGGCTGCTTGAAGGGCGGGTGTTTGGTAATAGTGCAAGCGAGTAGAATTATATGCAGTTTATCGAATTTCGTCCTTGAATCAGTGTAATGGCCAAACATTGGCCGCTTATGAGGATTTATTATATGAGAGAAAGCAACCAACTATACATACGATGCGGGCGAGAATGAGTACAATCTGTTTTAGTGGATTAAGTAATCTCCCAATAGTAAGGCAGTTCGGGTATTTGTAGAGGATTGCATGTTGATACCAAGACAGTAGCTTTTCAAAATTGTGTCAGAATTTATAAGCGCATACAGAAGAATCATGATCAACAAAATTAAGATGGCCTTAACTTAGGGTAATAGCTGTGGAAAAATGCAGAGGCTGATAAAATAGCGCATTTTATTCCACAGAAATAAATCACACAATATAAGACTATCATGAGTGATCGACCACTAAATGAGGGTACCACACAAACTTAATGGCTGTTGGAAAATCACGCGTAAACCAAATAAGGTGCCCCTGTAAGGAAGTTAGTTCAGTTATTTTTTGGTTGGCGGCTAAACATTTTTATTCAGAACATCACGATTGCGACAGAAAAACGAAATATGATGTAAGAGTCAAGCAAATACTAAAAGCTGATCAACAAAAAGGGCTTTACACATACCACATTATGCAGAGATGATCACAAGTTAGCCATACACCCGAAATCGTTGATGTTGTGAGATGCAGAAAATAGGTGGATGGAAGCCAATGGCTTGCATCGCTGAGACCATCCCAAACCTAAGTGAAGAAAACATGTTGCATGCTTTACGTTTTAGAACAACAAATAGCAAGAAAGCGCCTCACTTGGGTCGATATTAAGGCAAGAATTTTATATAAATTAATAAAAGTATTAACTGAGTGACAGTTTCGACACAAAAAACAAAATATGACATAAAAGAAGAAAAAGACAAAGTGAAGGAGTAAGAATACTTAGAGAGCTTAATATAAAAGACAGAAAATGATGCTTCGTTAAATAACAGCTGTTGTAAGTTAAATTACTAATGAGACACATTTGATGCGGAAGTCGACACCACTAGAATAAAAAGAAAGGTTAAGAATGGTGCAACAGAAATAAACCAGTCCTAAATAAAGAGAAACTGCAGTGGAAATAACCACTAAAAGCAAGCATTTTTGACTGAAAATCCTCGACCATTCAAGTTCTGATTCCGGCTAGAATGGCCAATTAAACGCTATCAGAAGAAAAAGCGAGTTTAACTATTTACAACTGGAAAGTAAATTACCTGCAAATCACGTGATCCGCCTGTAATTGAAAGGAAAGCCAAGTGCTCAAATTTAACCGATGTATTAATGGCATTCCAAAATGACCGTACGCGCTGATGGATGTCAAGCATTTCTGATCCAACGCCAACAACTGAAGTAATACAAAGCCATTTTGAGACCCTAACATAAAGGAGAATTACGTCGCAGTGGAAAATAAGGGCCTAAAGCAGATTTTGTTGAGTAAATTATGCGTCAATTATGCCAAAAAGTACGACGGGATTTCAAATTTAGTGAAGACGCAGAATCTTTGTACTACCTGGGAAAACAAGGGGCGAAGCCAGTGTCACAACGGTATGCACCAACGATGGGTCCGAGTCTTTTCGCGTGAAAAGATTATGCGCGACAAGCCCTCCCTGAAAGCCCAAAAAGTGACAGTGAAGTTTACGAAAGCAAAGTAGTAGATTAGTGTATGGGGAAGAAAACAGACCATAGAGTGGCCAATGACTAAAATTTGCGGAGGCCTCTCGTGAGAAGTCGTATAAAGACGCTGGATGGTAGACAATGCGAGAGTCGCGCAATCTAAAATGATGATTTAAATGAATTTTTATACCAGTTTGAATTTCCACCATTGATGCAGACAAGGCGGACAAACCCTATTCGCGAAAGACTGATGCAAATCTAAGTACCGGTACCTGGTTGAAATCAAGCGCGAAGTAATCGAAAGAGATATTTGTTGACCGGCTAAGGGTCATTTGTAACGCGACTGACGCCAGAGAACGCATTTCTTTGGCGGTTCCTTGACTGCCTGGGATGAATAAAACGGGTAACGAGCTGGGCTATGAACTTGACGTTCAGCAGTACGTACCCGAAATTAGATGCAGGACGGCCGTGGATACTGAAAAAGAAGTTATTTAACAGGAACGTCAAGCATACTTTTCGGTGTAATAAACCAATTTATAATTTCTACAGGCCTGCTTATAATCATCTTTGATTTCAATAACCTGAAAATGTTAAGCTTAGTCTAGACTATAATAATTACCATAAAATGCGGAATACTGAACATGTACGTCATAAGACATTCATTTTCTGACCAATATGTTAAATATAACCTAACTGCACATGCCACAAGGAGGGCAGCAAACATAAATCGGATCATTGCCAGAGGTTGGCAAGCGCATCTAGGTCGAGTGTAGATCCCGGCATGATTAAACTGTACTTTGGTAGGCTCTTTTTAAATATCCTCAAGGTTATGGATTTCGGACGAGTCGATGTGCACAGCTAAAGATTTCTCGTTCCAAAATGGGCATGAGGTGTACTTTGATACATTGCTTTATTTCTCTCTAGATCACTTGTCATTAATGTATTCTTGAGTGTTAAGCCGAAAAAGAGGACAAAAAGAAGGCAACGGCCTCTCAGGGTTCAGTACTAGGGCCAATACTGTTTTTAATATACGTGAACGATTGTGTCAGGAATCTCGACTGTGAAGCAGCAATGTTTGCCGACAACATTAAAATCTGGAATTTAATCCAGAGCCCTGCTGACGAAGATTAACTGCAGATCAACCTAACTCGGTTGGAGGAGTGGTCGAACCATTGGCTTTTGCGGTTCAACGTCGATAAGTGTACAATACTTCGCTTAGGCAACCCGTCTGGATCTGCCGAAAGTAGAAGTTACTTTCTCAACGGTGAAGCCTTAAAAGACGTGGAAACCCAAAAGGACCTTGGTGTGCTGATGACCACCACCTTAAAACCATCGTCTCACTGCTCGAAAGTGGCGAAGAGGGCAATTTCGGTGTTGCATGCCATCAGACGAGCCTTTTTGGATTTCGATGAAGATCTTTTTGCTAAGACCTTTGGAACATTCATAAGCCACATTTGGAATATGCTATGCACGCCTGGAAACCCTGGACAGTTCAAGATCAGAACTGCCTCGAAAGAGTCCAGAGGAAAGCCACCAAAATGGTTAGAAGTCAAAGCTCCTTGCCATATCCAACCCGCCTAATGAATCTTAATCTGTTCCCTTTGAGTTATAGGCAAATGCGTGGTGATCTCCTGCAGACATTCCGCATTGTGAAGGGATTGGATTGTTGCCTGGAATTCTCGGACTTCTTTGAATTTGCCACCACGACCCATCTCCGAGGTCACCCATTGAAACTGCGTGTCCAGCAGGCGAGACTGGATGTGCGCAAGTTCTCCTTCTCTGTCAGAGTGGTTCAATCCATGGAATGCCCTCCCTGAAGACGTTGTGATGTCACCATCGCTGGAAAGCTTTAAAAGGAACCTTGACAGTTTTATGTTCCGCAACGAGCCTGAGCGATGAGGCATTTATCTTAACCCTCGAGAGTCGTGCACCACTTGTCAAATTTTTATGACCGCCTTTTTGTACCTTGGCAACCCACGCGGTTTCTCTGTATACCGCACTTAATTTTACGTTACAAATAGGGTACTCAAAGGCCCATGCCTATTTCCCTCAATAAATTGAATTGAATTGAATTGAATTGAAAAAAGCGCATTGTTTGAATTCGGTTTGAAATTTCTTCGTTCAATCGGTATTGCTTGATTACCGGTGTAAAAAGGAATCTCAAGAAGAAAAGAAGACTGTGGAGAACATATGCCAGATATCAACAACCCGAACATTTTTCCGCTTTTTAAGAAACAGCGAAATCGGTGTCGGAATCTTCTGAGAAAAGAAAAGATCAGCCTTTGAGTCAGAAATAGTTAAAGACATACCAAGAAATTCGAAAAGGTTTTATGCTTACGTTAATAAGGGCAAAACGAAATCGCGACTGCATTCCTTGTCTTAAAGACAATTAGGAAACAGGTTAACTGATAACTCTGATAAGACCTGCCTCTTATCCAATTTCTTTATGTCCATGTATACCGAGGAACCATTTTTTTGACGAGGATGAATACTACAGTACTGCCACATCTACAAACAAAAATATGCACGGTGTCGTTCCCAATGGACACAGTAAGAAAAAAACTCTGAAACAGCTACAGCCCACTAAATCACCTGGCCCAGATGGTATATCCGCAAAAGTTCTCAATGAACTCACAGTACAGCTGGCCTCTCCGCTCTCCAAGATATTTAAAAGTTCGATGGAGGCGGGGGCTCTTCCTACCGAGTGGAAGATAGCCAACATAACCCCCATCCATAAAGGAGGAGAGGACATCACCAAACAGTTTTCGACCAGTCAGCCTCACAAGTATCTGTTGCAAAAATGATGGAGAAGATAATCAAAAACGGAACTTATGAGGCCTCTTGAAGAGAATAACTTGCTTAGTTCATATCAACATGGATTTCGAAGTGGTCGATCCTGCCTCACAAACTTGCTCACATCCATGGAAAGTTGGACAAAATCATTAGAAATGGGTTTGTCAGTCGATGCAGTCTACATTGACTTTAGCAAAGCCTTTGACAGGGTTCCACACAAACGTCTGATCTTTAAGCTCCGTCAAATGGGTGTGACTGGCAACCTACTCAAATGGTTGGCCGACTTTCTCACAGACAGGCGCCAGCGTGTTTGTATCGGAGACACCAAGTCTCACTGGGAAACCGTTCACAGTGGAGTTCCGCAGGTAAGCGTTCTGGGTCCCATTTTGTTTCTGATATACGTAAACGACTGCCTGAATTGTCTGACATGCGAGAAGGTTATGTTCGCTGACGATTTGAAGTTATGGAACTCAATTGAAAAACCGGAGGATGCGCGAAAATTACAACAAAACTTAGATCGCTTGCAAACATGGTGTGATGAGTGGCTGCTGAACCTTAATCTTAACAAATGCCAAATAATCCGACTGCGGTCCAGTTCCAGAAGGCTGATTAGATTTGAATACCAGTACTCCATCAGTGGTCACCAACTCCAGGAGGTAAACATTCTAAAGGACTTGGGTATATGGATAACACCAACTCTCAAACCATCGTCGCACTGTGCGAATATCGCAAAGAAAGCTATGTGTATCTTAGGCGCAATCAGGAGGTCCTTCGTTAATTTTGACGGAGAGCTTTTTGGGCGCGTGTTTGGAACATTTATCCGGCCGGTGTTGGAATATTGCGTTCAGGCGTGGTGCCCTTGGACGAAACATGACTACGCTCTGCTGGAGAAAAGTTCAACGGAGGGCAACGAAACTAGTCAGCGGATTGGAATGCCTACCCTATGAGGGCCGCCTAGAAAGACTTAAAATTTTTCCTCTCTCTTATAGGCAATACAGAGGGGATATAATCTTAGTCTTCAAACTGGTCAGAGGAGTTGATTGTGCTCTTCAGATGGCCAACTTTTTTTGAATTGGCAAACATGAAAAGTCTCCGAGGACACCCATACAAACTGAAAAGAAATCACGCCAAACTTGAAGTGCGGGCCAACTTCTTTTCCCAACGGGTGATTACGAATGGAACAAACTGCCAGCCTCAGTTGTTCAGGCTGAAAGCGTTGAAATGTTTAAAAGAAGACTTGATGCATTTTTACTTGATGAACCTATAATTAGTCGACAGCAATGATTGATATACTAAAACGACTATCGCCATGTAACATTTGCTTGTTTTGCTAGCGTCTATCTGTAAATAGGGTTTTCAAAGGCTCTGCCTATCTCCCTTATATATACTGAATTATACTGAATTATTTATGGTCAGTAAAAAGTCTAGGTCCTCTGTTTTGGATGAGGAGGAGGCGGAGGAAGAAGGAAAAAAGGGGTACACATTGGTTGACAAACTGGTGGAATAGCGGCAACATTTTGTGGCTCTCGGGTGCAGACGGTCTGAAAGAATTCGGAAAGAAAGGATGCTTTAACCTGGTCGTCGGTCTCCAGTTTTCCGTCTGCAGACCTACGGGCAGGAATCATTCCCTGCGTTTTATTTGTACTCCGTATGTAGCCATATAGCATTTTGAGTGTAACAACGATTCTGCAGTATGTTTAGTTAAGAATTCTTTCGCAGCTAAGTAGCCTCGTTTTACAAACCTTGCAGTGCCTCTTACAATCCCCTTAGTGAGCGTTGGAAGCAGTCTGTCTGTAACGCCTTCAGAAGCGATTTCTTTTTTTTAAAGAGGCTTGCCAGTTTGGGTTCATCTACTGTGGCTGGTTTGTGGTTGTCTCTTTCATAAGAGGACAGTTGAGGTTAACAATCCTGTTTACTAACGAGCTCAATGTCATCCAATCTTTATTGGTTCCACCGTGGAGTTCTGTTTCACAGATATCTCTTACATTTGTCTTCTCATAAGTGGAAAGTCCCCTTCCGAATGTTTCTTTCCACAAGTATCGGGAAAAATTTAGCTTTGGCAAAAACAGTGAGTACTCGAAGCACATCGTAATGTGATCGCTTGACGCTAATGACGGTTGATCCTGTAGGTCAAGCACATTTTCCTCATCTCGGGTAAAAATCAGGTCAAGAAAGTTTGACTATTGTCCTTTCTCCCCGTCCGCGTTCCAAAGGTGACGTACTGAAGAGAAGTTTGTCTGTTGCCCATCTAGTAGTTTGCGGTTGAAGTTATCTGACATTCCCTGCACAGTTCATGCTTTTCCAGTCAATACCAGGGTGTTTAAATGCCAACAATAAATAGGTTTTTATTGATTTGGCACTGCTTGAGCACGTCTAATGAGGACATCTTTTCTTCTCGCTGGCTTTCGTAGAGTTCCATTATAAGAATGATATCCTGATCGGAAGTGTGATAAAGGCGAACGGTATGCACAACGAGATCATTTGTTATCTGGAAATACTTTGCAGATATAGAAATGCTTAAGAGTTCCACATCCCGTAATGGAAATGTGTATGTCAGCAATTAGCGGTCAGCTTGCGAGTGACATAAACTCTGACTCCTCCTCCTCCTCAACTTGGCCTATCTCTCCTTAA
>WEDG01002008.1:0-64202 GCA_017591395.1 Schistocephalus solidus | reverse complement strand
ATGTGTAGCACCTGAGAACATTATCAAAAAGAATCCGGTGGTATGTTTGTTGCCAAGGATGACTTCCAAATCAATATCAGGGCGTGCTCGCATTGCTGCCTTTCACGTAACTCTAAACTGCTCATTGGCATGGGAATTAGTGCGGAAGGATGCGAACACATCTGCGACGGTTTTCTGTCTAGGGTGGCAGTCCTTGTATGAGGGAATTGTAATTTACAGTGGATAGTACGAAGGACCTTGCTTCGTTCCCCCCGCCACGCCCCCTGCTTTGTCTGGTTTTACTCGATACAGTTGTTTTATTAGAATAGGTTACAGTGCAGGCTTATACAGTTATGCAGTCTCATAGAGCCATTTATGGAAGTTAGTTAAATCCTTGCTTGCTTTGCAATTATATTATTTGCTTCAAATGACCTATTCAACGTTTCGAGATTTATTACAAGGCTGTCAGCATAATATTGTACTTCTGGAGTAACTTGCGAAGGTAAAAATACGCAAATTGAACCACAGAAATTTTCAATTCTTTCTCAACTGCCTTTTTTTCGGAAAAACACATCATATGTCTTAAATCTATAAACTGCATCTTAACCTTTTGGCAAAATAATCACTTACTTTGAGGTTTGTAGCGAAACATTGACAACAGACCTAATCACAAATAGTGACTTGGTGGCATTTATTTTCTTCAAAATAATACTTGTGTGTGATTGTGCCACCAAGGATCTGCAGATAGATAAACAAATTCCAAATCCTCCCATCTTTGACGCTGATATGGCTAACCGTTTGCCTAAATCCTACGCACAACCTCTATATTTTTTAAAACTGGTCAGAAGAAGCAACAAAAATTTAATCCGTTATTTCAACCGATAGATGTGCTAATACGCATATTAAACATTCGGCCTCAAGAAAAAAATTTTTGCCAGAATCTTGAACTCCAAAAATCTGCCAGAGTAAGACAAACAAATATTGCTCAATATCTCGTATTTATCTTTATTTATAGTCACACAGCATCGGGTTGACATATATGTGTGAATCGAACCATTTTATTTATGTTGCATTATTTGAGTGAATTACTTTAGAGCTATGAATCATTGCCCATGTCAACAACATAGTTAAAAAAGTGGATTATACCGGGGAAATGGGCGGTGAGATATAAAATTAATGTAGGATAATCATCTGAAGAAGCGTGTGTACTCCTCTAAGCTGCGCATGTCGACACGCTGCCATTTAAAAATCACACATTGCTTGATAAAGAGCAAATTGTGTTTGTTATAGCAGCTTCAACTTTACACTTTACTCCGTGAATAAACGCAATTATCCCAATTGCTGTGTGAATCTTGGCGAAAATGCGTAACAACAAATGCCCAAATGTATCATTGAAAACTAATAAACATTTTTGTCTTATCCTGTATTTCATGTTTCTTTTATCCAAACATTATCACGAAAGCCAGGGGAAAGCTTTAATTCAGCCAAAGCTATAGCCATTTCTGCATTGAGGCTGCAGCATACGGCGTGATTTTAATCCTGCTGGAGCCAAGTTGGCTTGCATCCCAAAAATGCCTCCAGGGATTTCACAATTGTGTCAAAGGAATTTCTGCTCTTTTCACGATAACGAGGATTTTTACGTACATATTGATTGTAATCGCCCAACGCGATAGGTACACTCAGTTTTTCTACGGCTTATAAAATAATGAGGTGAAAATCTGAATTTAGTTTTGCCAGTTTCGCTTAACAGGTTTTCACATGCATCTATCTGGGGAGCACGTTAATGGATAAGTACGCTTCTTGAAAATATGTAGTAATTAAGAAATTTCCTTTATTTATTTCAGTTTGGAATAACAAAACTTAAACCAAGACATATTACACGAGTTTTGTTGTGTTCAGAGAGCTGATGCATAATATCTTTCTACCAGCGAGCGTAGCACATATTTCATCCGCTATGCACATATATATTCCTTCCCACTTGGTTATAATCCACGTGGTCATGATTTTTAGTACCATGTGCATTAATTGCATGTAATATACTTAATTGGAGCACAGTTTAGATCCCACCCACTCATTACTTCGTCTCGAGTAAATTTCGGCCAATCAAGTAACTGTTTGTCTGCTGGCGGGGTTCGATCGCAAGCAAAAATACATCGAGACCGTTGCTAAATGGTAAGAACGTTGTATTTTAACCATGGGTTCACAGGCTTAACCTCAAATTGCTGCAATACTGAGGGTTGTGCATGTCTGGCTAATGATAACTTATAAGCCAAGAATAGGTATGCTGGCGGTCATTGTCTTTTTTGAAAGGTTTATTCAATAAAACATATCTGAAACTCAATAAGAAGATAATTAATAGAGTTTATAAAATTTAAAATGACTGTAGGGAATGTTACGCAATAAAGTACAGACATATTATCAAAAAAAGATCTAACACATTCTCAAACATCCTTGGGACTGCACACATTTCCATTCAAACATTTTCATTTCTCAAAGAGGTATCAAAAAATGTAAATATCACAAGATTTGTATTAACATCGATTTTTTCGTCAATGATTCGTTCAGTGCACCCAGTATCATAAGATTTGAATCAGGCATGGCATAGGTAGTCTATCAGTAGTGGGGGATATTTTTTCTTGGCTGTGAAGAACACATTTAACGGTATAATTTGGGAATGTAAAAATACCTTGAAAGTATGCTGCATCATAATCTGCCTACCTCATTTGGCCCAAGTGAGAGAAATCTTGTCTCCTTTTTGAGATTCGAACACAAGACAGGCAGCTCAAAGCGTCAGTTAAGCCACCGTTATAACTTAAGTTAAAATCCCGGATTCTGTTTGTGTCATAAAGCTCAACAAATGGTTGTACTAAAGCGTTGTCCTTGCTGCCAAGAGATTAAATCCCCCGGAGACCGCCGATGTTTCATAACAAGGCCTTTAAAATAAGTTAAATCGCGGCACAATAGCATTACTGACCAAGACAATATGACTGACATGGCCATTTCTGGCGTACTTGTCATTATCAGTCAGTCATATCCAATCACAGATGCTGCGTTACCCGAGGCTTGAAGTCAAAAACATTTTTTTTTTTTTAGAAGTCCACTGCTCTGAACATTGTGCTGATGGCTCTTTCCAATTTCAATCCAAAAAGGCAGAACAGCACACTCCACAGCAAAGAGGTTGGGAATGGCTGGCTAATGACGTCTAATAAGCCAGAAATGGTCATTCCAGTCTTCTCTGTCTATCTCGGAAATGTCTGTTTACCCACATCTCTAGCAATTGTGCAGCGGTTAGTGAGGCTCATGAGTGAGCGTCAAGGCACAATGGGACCAGTGTGTCCCATAAACGATAGGTGAGAACATGTGTACTTTTGCTAATTTAAATCTACCAAACACGGCCACTAATCAGATTTAAGTAGACAATTTAAACACGCACATCTATAATTCCGGGATCCTCTATATGACTTCCGGGTCAAAGCAGATTCTCTTGAACTAAAAGACGTGGAAGTGTGCGTCCTGTCTTCAGCTGGCCCTAAATCTGCCGTAAAGGTAAGCTTCAAATATTAAAATGCGATCGATGGTCCAAAATGTCGATTGACCTGACGTTTCGGACTCTTACTTGAACCCATCATCGGAGGCATTCGCATCTCCTTCTTCTTCCTATGAACTGATTGGAAAAAGGATCACAATGTTATAGCCTAAGGCATAATTAACTATGTTAAGGAACACGATGCTATTAAATGTCTCCGTTGTCCACCGATGGCTATCCAATGGCCCTCCAAACAATCAGAACTTTAGCAGTTCTTGAAGATTCTGTCGATATAATGTGCTCTCGGGGGAGGTTTTTCAAAATGGCAATCTGGGTAGACTTCGCCAGTTTATGTAAGAGAAAGACTTCAGCGCAGAAACAAATGCTCTTCAAGACGTTTCTTACTTTGAAGCGCATCAATTATGTCATTTGACTGGTACAGTTTAAATTCACGCATCGTTTTTCCTGATTATCGTTTTAGTGGACATCAACAGATGTTTCGCATGTGAATGGTCTCAGTCGGTAGATAATAATATCTTTTTTAGTGAACGACGAATAAAATTATCGTCTGCTTTTTCTGTGGATCATTTTGATCCCGCACTACGTACTGCTATATGCACGGTTTGATCATTAATAATGCACCACAAGGTGACCTGTATATCAAATATACTGGCTAACGACGCCACGCAAGATTTTTATATTCGTTCAGGGTCACGTGCGGACAACTTTCTCGAGCAGCGTGAGAGCGCAAAATGACGGCATGCCACGGCCTTTCGTTGATATGCTCGTTTACAGTCCGAATTATCAGTGTTTTACAACAACGTACACTCACCTAAATTTGTAACTGCGTTTTGGCACAAGATGTCAAATATTTGCAAAAATGAATATTAAAAACTAAAACCATTCTTGTTTTTCCAAAAACATGGTAACTTCTACCGGCACTTCTCTGTTTTTCGTTAACGCAAGATTCAAATTTTCCACTCTCTGACAGAATATATTGTAAGTTTTTCTAATTCATATTATTATTAATTTAAAATTACAACGCACACAACAGAAGCTGTTTTTAATCTTCGAGTGGTTTTATCTTTTATTTTGTAAACATTTCATGCATGATCAATGTTTTTGCTTAAAAATAATTTGTAGGTGAACCAAGAGCCAGCCAGACTGCGAAATTTTCCATAATAAGCTGTTTAAATAGAATGGGAGTGAAGTATGGTCTTTTCATTAAAATATTTTTCCTGAACATTTTCTGAAAATACTTCGGATTAGGGTAGTTGAGCAGTGCATTTTGTGAATTACATGATCTTTCTTCTGATAGGTCACCAACTGCAAGTTTCGGTAGTATACTAATCCTTAGCTTTAAGAGTTGAAAAGAGTTTCTCAAACTTTTATTTAATTTAACATCTCTCAAACTTTAGCCAAAATCTGAATCCACACAATGAACTACTTGTATTTGGTGAATGTATGAATCATAGGTTTGTCCAGTCCGGGGCTACTATGCGCAACACAATACGCAAGTGTAGAGGATGGTCTAAGGAAAACTGCGAACATAAGGAAGTAAAATCTATTTAAAGGTCTCCATGTTCCTCAAAGTAAGCGCTCATCTTTAAGGTCCATTTGCTCACTCTTAGCAGAAACATAATGCAATGGGTAACTGGCGTAAGTGATGTTCGTAAAAGACGTGATAAGATAGACGTTGCACTTAATTCAGACACTCGGATATTGGGAAAAGCAAATAAAAATCCGGTAAAAATGACAAGCATTATTTGCGTTTTCTTTGCGTTGTTGTCTTTGTTGAATTTGCAAAGACTTCAGAAGAAATTTAAAATTTTTATTAATTTTAATACGATGGCCATCACCAGGAAATTTAAACAGTCTTCAAAGTTACGATTCGAGACAAGAGACAACAATGGAAATTATAAAACGTCTAAAATAGAGAAAGGAAAGCATTAGAAAGTTAAAGCAGTAACTGAAATAAGAATGATAAATTACGTTGAATCGGGTGATAACTATTGAAACTTGACTCATGTTCAACATTCACAAATATAAATCATCAATCTTTATTGCAGTTTAATAAGTCTAATTTAATAAACGCTTCTGCATTAGAATAAACAAGCAGTACTTACCTAGCAGCGCTTGCCTTTATAAGCTAATGCTGCTTGTTTACATCTCAATTTTTTATTCTACATTAATAATGATGCCATCCTGATGAGATAATAATAGATGGGCAATTGACTTGCATTCGTAAGCTTGAAACATGAACGCATCCCTACCTTTTCGTCGTGGAATTTTTGTTTTAGGGTTCTGAAATACGTAAAATATAATTCAGTTTTCAGTAACTATGAATTGCAAGACAAAGAGTAATTTGGTTGTTTTGTTTTCTAGTAGACTATGCATTTCCGTAATGCTGTTTAGTAGTTCTATGATTTGGCTAGAGTGTTTAAATATTAACCATATTAAACACCGCTAAATGTTACACAATAACTGTAGGGAGAAAAATGTTCACCAAACGAAGAAATTCCATTAATAACGGAAATATTAAATAAAGTGACTATGGACAAGCCAGATAGTGCAAAAGCACTTTTAATCCGCCAAAGCCTATCAAATAAATTCGTCAGATATCTATTAAAATAACAGTTCATGTGGTGCATACCTTCAGCAACTTTGACTTCCGCTTCACCTGAAAGACACATAAATAATTATATTTTGACTGTACACAATACCAAAGGTAAGAAGATAATCCAATATTGACATAAGAAGGGTTATGTAAAAACTGATATTTCTGTCGAAACTAATGGACTGCTCTCGCGAAATCTGAAGCCAGCAACGTCTGAAATGTTAAATGCAGGTAACGTAATTTTTGCGGAGCACAATAGTTAGAATCAGAAAATCCTGACTTAAATATATTAACGACCTTATCGGGAATATGGCCAAATGTCTTACCATTCTGTGGAATCAGTCGAAACTTTCCAACATCCGCAGCTATCAAAATACGCAGAATACTTTTGTTACTGTCACAAATGCACTTGCTGTCTTTCATGAAAATAGACCTTTATATTCAATTTTAACTATATGGAAAAGTATAGGAGCCCCTAAGAATAACATAAGTTATTAAGAGATAAAATTAAGCACTTTTTAGGGATAAAAATTGAATTTCAACATCATCCATAATCTTTTTGTTCCGAGAATACAAGGAGATTTAAACGCGATCAGTTGAGATACTACTCATAAATCATGCTTACCTTCAAGAGTAGTTGTTGCTGTAATGAAGAAGAACTGATAGTATCTGGTGGCATTTTAATTGTCAACTTAAGGTTGACAGGGTCACATTTGAATAGAGATTAATTTATTTTTATCCCATAGTAAATTTAACTTCAGTCACATTCTTCTTCTCGCTGCGTACCAACACAATTTAAAAATGCACTTCCAGATGTCCATATTATTTCATTGTCAAAAGCAGCAAAGTATAATTCTACTTGAACGAGTACTATGAACTTCCTGGAAGAAGTTTTCCCACAAAACGTTATGCAATCAACAAGAAGTATCATCTGCAAAACTTAGAAAATGAACATTTAAAAGTTGAGGTTTGCTTACTTGCAAGCATCATGCACAGGAGACTGATCAGACCAATTCGGAGGCAGATCATTGTAGTGAAGAGATGAAATAAATTAGCGGTATTATACACAGTCTGCTTTTGAACAGGAAACTGGGTTAGTGAATGTGCACATGTCTGTAGCGAGAGGTCAATGGTTCAACCGTCATTTATGTCAGGAAATGGTAACAGTTTATCAGGGGTTTTGATATTAAACACAGTCAAGTACAATTGCGCTAAAAGCGAGTTCATGATGGCTGGTGAGATGTTTGTTGTCCAACTAGACGTGCAATTGTCTGACAATTAGTCTCTAATCTTTATGTCATACCAAGGAATACAGTGACTGAAGGCGCGACAATATGGCAAATGAAAGCACTGAGCATTTTAGATCAAATCTGGGAATGGTTCCTTTAAATAAGCAATCTTTTTCCTACCGGATACCAAGAAATTAGGTTCTGTTATGGGCTAACCACTTGTTACTCTCTTAGCCGATGTCTTCATGGTTACTCTGATGTTATTTCAAAGGCAAACCATTCCAAAAAAATTTATTATTGCGCATACGTTGATGAGATCAGTTAAATTAGCAAAAAAAAGAAAGCAACATAGTTTCAAGCCCTTGTGCTCTAAATTAGGCACATCCGTCAATCAGGTTCATGTTAGCTTACTTCCCTCTACAGATGTCCATAAAAGGAAGAAAGCTAGAAGTATCGTCCGAATAAGTGGTTTGCTCTGGACAGAATGCGAACTATGCCCATCAACAAAAAACCCAATCTGGTCCGTTGGTTGCTAATAAAGGCCAGAAAAACTCGTTCAGCAGACAGCACGAGCAAAAACCTTAGAAAATCCAAGACTTGCTTCGCACGACCGAGTTTTTCAAAAAATTTTCTTCAGAGGCTAGCTAGAAACCCATAACGGCAAGGGTAGATATAAAAGCCTTTCTTCAAAGTTCTCTTCTGAGCGAATGTGCCGAGAACTCTTGTCCCGTGCATTCTGCACTTCGCATTTGCAAAACCATTAAAAGGATTTGAAATAAGGTTTTTTGAATTATCAATAATTTGATTAAATTAGCACGTCTGAGATTCAGCCACTTCATTGGTGTCAGCTTTTTAGATTTGGTATTCCCGTAACAGATTTATTTCTATTGCTCGTCGGGCCAAGGTCTACCACTTAAGGTATTTTCATGAGAATCTTTCCTTTCATGCAAATATATTTTCCCTGAAATGAGTGAAAACAGTTTTTTATGCCTTCTAAATGCACTAAAATTTCGCTTTTGCATACTTGGTTCTATGTCACATATGAGAGAGGGCGTATAAAAGGGCTAAATGCTGAATTATACACATGTCTTTAATTAATGTATCTACTAATTGTTCTTTGGGTAAACCCATCTGGGTGTGAGGTACTGGTTGGAAGACTGGGTGTGCTGTCTGTTCCAGGTTTCGCAATATACTATCAATGGTGGCCATTTCAGGCACCTCTTCAATTATCTTGTTTGCCTTGCTTTAGCTGGCAGAATGGTCGTACAGATAGAGAATATATACCAAATGAGAACACTGTGCTTTTATAAGGAATCTAGGAAAGTTTCTTTGGAATGTACAATCACTTTCTTATTGAATACGGAAATATTTAATAGTGCTGTGGGCACACCACATGGTACTCCCTCAGTTGATGTTTTCGTGGGTAAGCTGAGGACATTTCAAATGAAATACCAAACCAGTAAACAGAAAGTACGATGCGTTAGTTGATGATATCATCACAATTACCACGAACGCAATCAAGAGACTTTCCCCCCTGTCTTTTGTAAAAAAAGAACATCCATTAATCAGGTTCACTGTGGTTGAAGTGCTTACCAAGACATCTATCCAAAGAAAAAAGCTAACACAAGCGTCAAAATAGAAGATTTTTGTCTAAATAGTATGCAAGTTAAATGCTTATCTACCATCCAAAGAAACGTAATCTAGTCCGTTGTTTTGCAAATAAATGCTAGAAACCTAGTTCAGTGGAGAGTGTCAACGAAAACATTAAAAAATCCAGGGGTAACTTCGTAAGACAGGGTTTTCTGCCAGTTTTTTTTAAAAAAACGATCATTTGAGAAGCCAACATAACTTTTAACGCTGACGGTGGATATAAATGACTTAAATTGCAAGTTCCTTCCAAGGGGAATATGGTGAGGAACTCCTCAGCTCACCAGCACGAATAAGAAAAAACGAGCAAATACTGGGGAGTCCAGACTGACCATACCTGGTTGACTAACCATCGTCAGCTGGTCTTATATAACATGAAAAATTAAGCCTGCTACCCCTTGGCTAAAAGGCCAACGCTTTACCATGCGTCAACTAACTCGAAGTGGACATTTCTAACGAGCTTCAAATGCCTCCTCTTGATTCATGTAACACTAGAGCATGCATGGAAAACAAAATTCTTTCGAAAAATGTATCAACTTACTCTCCAAGAGTAGCTTAGATTGTTGAGAAATAATAGGTTTAACGTGAACCCTTATGAAATGTGCTGTTTCAAACAGTGAAATACTGAGGTGGAATAAACTGCAATACATTTATATACTTGAAATATTCGAATGTCAATTTGTTCTCTCATTTTTCATTTTTATTGCTGATTTATAGTTGAACGGGAATACGGGTTTTTAAATTAATTTGAGCTAAAGACCCATCCAAGATCTTAATCTTACTGTGACGTTCAATCTTTCATTCTCCCTTATAGGATAGTCACTTCACTAAAGTTCCTACATTTCTTATTGGTCACTTACGTTCCCATTGCATACTTTAACCACTTATCTCACCGTTTATATATGCCTGCATGTTTCATCTTACTCATTATTATTCTCAAGTTGTTTTTCTGATTTGACTAAAAAAATATAAAGATTTTAAATAATATCTTTCAAATGCTCTTATCTGCTGCTGTTGGCGCTCCATATGTCATCTTAGTTGACATCATTATAAAGCAATGTTTCGTAATGACCAAGCAATTCGGTAATTGAAATCCGAACGATCTTGGAGTTCCACTTCACTCTGATCTAATTGTTGTGAGATCTTTCCACCTTTGCGCACAGGCCGATATTCCTCTTGCCGTAAATGGGCATATCATTGTTCATTACTGCCATGAAAACCTACGATACACTACATTTGACGAGACGAAATAGCTGAGAAAAGACCTCTCCGCTCGTAGGTGCTCATTGTGATAGAAACCTCTTGGCTCTTGCGATATTCTTCTCAATTAATTCTATGTTTTCATTGAATGAAGCAATATTTCCAAACTGTTAAATGCGGAATTTAAAATGAATTGCAATCCCTCCAACTCTATTAAAATTTGCATAATTACCCATAGAGTAGTCAACTAGCGTGTTTGTGAAACATCACATCAGTCAGGATATTTTTGTAAATTATCTGATACAGACCTCAAAAATGTTTTTACGGCTATGTTTTCTCCTCCCTGCATCACTTAGTATTGCTCTGTTGTACGGATTGGTTGTACTGAATGTTTGCTAACCAAATTACATTTTTGTCGTTTTTACTCTTTTTGTACATCGGTGTTATTCTATGCCACCGCTAAAGAGGGGTAATATATAACTGGGAAAAGTCTTCTTCGATATCAACGGCAAATTTAGTTTTCAGAATAACTCTGCTGGCTACGGCAGGGTCAATTAACAATTGATTACAGTTGCGAATGACCCCGCACCAACGCATGTTTGGCAGAGGCGACCTTGGACTTCTCATCTAATTTTCTGCCACTGTGGCCCATGATGACGAGAACACGGCGTGGCATCTTACGACCACATCAAATGTGCCACGTACTAACTAAAAATCATCGGGGCGTCTGACAGACCGCTTAGGCATGTGAAAAGGGGCGTGCAATTTTGGGCTTCTTCTAAGCCGACTAAGGCTCAAGCCAAGAGTAAAACTTAACTATGATGTCTAGAAAAAAAATAATAAATTCTGCTTCTAGCCAGCAAAAACAAACAATTAAAAACAATGCTACTTATATTTTCTAATACTATTTGCATAGTGTAAATTGTTAGAATTACGTACACAGCTCTATATGACACATCAGTATGTAAACAATAGGGATTTTTAAAGGCGTTGCCTATCACCCTAACCAAATAAACTGAAGAACATAAAGCAATACATAAAGTGACTGTGTCAACAAAAATATAATATTCTAAGAACAAATTTTCACATTTATATGACGTAAGCCCTTCGTTTTTATAATATTCTGTTTCAGTGCAGATGTTTTTGCACGTATACGTGGGCTGACACGAACTGCATGAAGAGAGATATAATGGCGCAAATAGTGAAACAGGGATGCGACGCAGTCCTTTATTAAAACTTCAGGATAATCAATAATATGAGAACTATGCACATGCCAAAAAACTCGAAAGAGAACATCTGCCAAGTTGGGGGGGCGTATTCTGCGGGATTGCTCCTAGGCATCACATATGAGCCTTACATTCGTTAATGAACCCTCACGGATCGATAACGGAACTCACTCGTTCCGTTCTGCTTTGAGGCTTCCTCTAAAGCCCCGCAAGCAAGCGCAGAGTGACTAGTGGAATAATA
Source organism: Schistocephalus solidus (assembly GCA_017591395.1). Lineage (NCBI taxonomy): Eukaryota > Metazoa > Platyhelminthes > Cestoda > Diphyllobothriidea > Diphyllobothriidae > Schistocephalus > Schistocephalus solidus. The sequence continues at coordinate 52,537 of WEDG01002008.1, read as the reverse complement.
AGCAGCTGAACATTGCCAGCAAAGGCAAGGGCGACTGGAAAGGCCGTTTCTGGCTTATTAGCCATCGTCAGCCAGTCATACACAACCCCAGGTGGTGCACCAGCCGAAGATCGAACCCGCGAACCGTTGCTCAGAAGTCCAACGCTCAAACCATTGAGCCTACCGCCTCATTGTCTTGCCGATTTAGATCGGGAATTTTTGACTCACGCTTGTTGATGAACGCTCACCGATCGCGAACGGAACTCACTCGTTCTACTCTGCCTTTAAGCTTCCTCTCGAGCCCCGCCAGCAGCTACAGAGCGACTAGTGGTAGACTTAGCAGCTGAATATTGCCAGCAAAAAGGCAACGAAGACCGCAAAAGGCCATTTCTTGATTATTAGCCATCATCAACCAGTAATACCCAACTCCAGGTGGTGTACCACCTGAGGTTAGAAGACGTAGAATATTTAGTCATTTTTAACAGGCATCTCTTTCGCGGCTCACGAAAAATAAGCGCTTATACTATTGCCCTTTACAAAGTTTACATTCGATCTACGATAAAAATGTACACGATTGTCACAAAAACAATAGAATTTCCTTTAATATATCTCAGTGCTTAGAGCTTGGACCTTATCATCTGCATAATTAATATTCCAAATAAATTCTTTTCGCGTTTGGTTTCTTTTGCTTTCAGCTCTTCAGTTAATCTGTTAAACTTCCGTCATTATTGATAGTAGGTATGCACTCTTTAAACAATTTATTATTCGCAAGTTTTTAACAAGTTGGCTTGCTGAAAAAAACGGACTGGAAAAAATGATGGAAGCTGTCAGAATAAGATTAAGCCCATAATGTAGTATACTCACGGTAAAAAAGGTGGCTTCATTCATCGAATATTTAAGGGAAATTTTAAAATAAGATCTTGGTTTAAAAATTAATACTCAGTTGGATTTGCCCAGTTGATGAAATAACGAAGGCTTTACCTTTGAGGAGAATGTCATCTTTGAAATTGCGCCTTTCCTGCAGCCTACAAAAATCATGTTCGCTATTTTAGTGGCTGCTAACGGCTTTTTGTTTCATTTTAGCATTCATAACCTATCACATTAAATCATAAAGAGGAAAGAAGATGACTAGCTGATCGGTGAAACTCTTTCTTTGCTCATCGGAGCTCTCATATGCTATCAAAAGTCTGCATAAACATTAATTATTATAGTCATTTAGTGTGGCTTCGAAATGTTAAAGCAATCTTTTGTATTTTCCGCATATTTATGATCGCTGACTTTCAATGCAAAGGTCTTCGAACTTTGCAGAGTACAAGCCTTGCGTCGATCATCTGAGGAATCAAAGGCGTTCGTTTATGATTTTCCGGATTTGCAATCTGGTGTTTTATAATATTTTTTAATGGAAGCGATCTACTTTGTATGCCATACAAGGAGTTTATAGTTTATAAAAGCTCAAAATTCATTTTAAAAGACAAAAACTGACACTTTTGTGAAAAGACAAAAAGAAGTTTGGGAGGAAAGAATTCGCCGTGGATCGTAGGCGGTGGAGCCTCAGCGGAAGTGATCATTATTCGTTGGTGTGGTCGTCGTCGTGGGGTTTGAGGCATGTGTGGCTGAAGGGATATTTATTGATGCAGAAGGTGATGTTGTGAGGATTTTTGATATTGCGTCTGAAGGTGTCCAGCAGGACATTTCGCGCGTGGAGTATTTTTTGGAAGGGTGGACACGTTGGCAGGGCTTGGGCATTGGCGGAGTCGATCCAGGACACTTGTAACTTTCGAGCCGCTCTTTTTGCCTTAACAGCGGCAATCCGGTTAGCTTCGTATATTTCTGCACCCGTCTTCATGGATCATCTCCAAGCCAGTCTGTCCTGGGCGAGGCCACACCAGATCACTAGGTTACTTTTCAGATGCTTCAGAAATTTCTTCAATGTTTCCTTGTAGCATCGTTTTTGTTCTTCCTGTCTGCGAGCACCCGCAGTGACACCTTCAGAGAAAAAGTATTCTGGGTACTCGCCTCGTCATTTATTCTCACCAGATGGCCGCTATATCGCAGTTGCAGTTGTTTTTAGCATAGCGTGGATGCTGAAGATCTTGGTCCACTCCAGGACTTACGTGTCCGGGATCCTGTCTTGCCGTCTTAACTTCAGTATTCTGTAGTAGCAGCTGAAATGGAACTATCCCACCAGCCGAAATTCGCCTTCCTCATAAGACATTTTGAAGAAAAATTTTGATCGAGGGTAATAAGAGCAGAATTGTCGGTTGGAAAGATACAGACAACAATGGATAACCCTATTTGTTTTAGCCCCTAGATAGAGTCGTTTATCGGCGTGTGGCCGCTAGGCCGAGCATTTACTCGGGAAGGCAAATATGACAGACTAATGTTATAAGACAATGTGGTTGATATGACCATTTTTCCTCTTTGCTTACCGCAAAAATCACCCATACGTAGGCATAACAGCTAATGCCATCAGTTCAGCTAAAGACGAAACAAGAAAGAAGGGAGGGTGTGATCGGTAGCAGCGAAGCTCACCGAGGCGAGTAACAACGTCCGGAGTCATCATTTTCAATGAGAATCGCCAGCTTAAAGGGTTAAACATATCAAATCAACTCGAAAGCGTGCGATAGGCTAGCTGAAGGTAAAGTAAGGCTTTTAGGAGTAACACGTCGCGCGATCTCTTGGCAAGTATTCCGTCCGGTATGCTGCACAGGGGATGAAATTCGGTAACTAAATGCCTACTTAACTTCAATGTAATAGATAGTTATGCGTTGTTTATCAGGGCGTATGGATATCCTTGTCTTATTCTGCGGGTGGGAAGAAGCATCTGTGCAGATTCAGTTAACAAAGTAAACAGCAACACAAGGTCTTCCCTGCTGAACCAGCTCACTGACAATGAGGGGCACATTCCATATATGAGTGGTAGGCCTGATTCTAACTGAAATAAGCTCAGTCAAACATTCAAGTAAACATTTCTGAATACCAATGCCACTAGTATCTTCACGAATCCAGATAAATCACAATGTAGGTAGAAAAATATAAGTCATGTTGATATATCAAAAAGCGGATGTGTGGTTCTCCCAGAGGGTGTTAGACTTTCAATTTGCATTATCTAGGTATCAAATGTTAGCAAACGGCGAAAAAGCACCATGACAAAGGATTGCACAGGTTTATTAAAGAATAAGTTTACCATGGCTTACAAGACTGAGAAGTGTCCTGGGTGACATGGACGGGAGTTGACTGTGCATTTGAAGATCGTTCACGCCGTAACTTTCTTCCTACCTCAGAACTTGGATCGGGAACCTGATGTACACGGTCATAGGACATAATAGAGAATATTTTTTGCTTAGTTTTTATAAGATATGTTTGACTTTGTAAGGATATCGAAAAATTAATTAAAAATTGAATTTATTGTGACATCATTTATGGCTAGTATAATTTTTCAAAGGCGTAAGGAAAGAATTATTTTCAAAAAGCCGCCATCCTGGCTTGATGAAGCAATCTCCCCTCAACTTGAATATAGGCTATTTCTCATATATACATGGATTAGTTTCACAAAAAGCTGTGTCAAATTGAATACCATGTTAGGGGACCTCTCGAGATTTGTCCTGAATAGTCCACGTAACCAGCCGGATCGTTAACTATCAACGGACATGTTCAAAACATTGTTCAAAGTTTATCGTCTGTATAAACAAATATGATATTTTGAATGAATACCTATGATAAAGCAACCTGTTATCTTCATAGCAATAACATACTTAGCTCCATTTTGGTGCCCTATTCAGTCATATTTGGAAACTTGAGCCCTGTTCATATGAAGATAAGGAGCATCGTGTCAGATCAACCCTTTCTGTTGTTAAAATATTTTGGATTTCAGAAGCATTTTTCTTATTAATGGGCGTCATCAAATACTGTGCATTTGACAGTGGCAATTAAGCGAGGACTCGTATACTGTAACTGGTGTGATCATTGTAAAATGTACATCAATTCGCCTTTACGACGCCTGAAACTAAATTATTTGGGTTGCTTGAACCCATTGGGAACAAGTAGAACACAGGAAATGCTATAAATTCACTTTATGCCTATCTATTGAAGTCAGCTCAATCCAATCACACCGAACTTGCCTCGTGCGAGCACAAAATCCTCTCGTCAGCCATTTAGCTGTCCTGCTGTTGTACTAGTTTTCATTTTGCTGAGCTCAGACTGACTGATTCTAAATGGAATACTGGCTGTGCATTTGTGCCTTTCGAGAAGTCACCACAGTTGCCGACATCGTATTCATAGGCCCCGCTACAACTACAAAGTGGCTTTAGAACTTCTTTCACGCCTAATTTTTGGCATTATTTAGCAGATCGCTGATGGTGCAGGAGAGATTAGTCGGCATCAGTGGAAATTTCAGCATATTTCAGCGATTGTAACAACACCATGTCTTCGTCCAACACAAATAAAAACTGAAAATTTGATGGAAGTGGGATTCCTTATGAAAACTTGCTTCGGCAGTAAAGTTTACTGTATCAGAATTTGAGGCTCCAAAAACTTGCAGTCGGCTGGGTGGGGCACTTGATCCAAGTGAGATTAAACTCACAAAACCTGTTAGGACCGTTTGCTACACTCAAACCTTGCCGTAGGATATATTTCTATAGAAACCACTGATATTTTCTAAATTGGCTCAGTTCTGTCAAAAAGCATCTGCCATAAGTTATTAAGATGCTATCAACTTACTTAGGAAGCCACAAGGCAGGGCCACTGCGAGTGGTGAGTTGCCTAAAGATTCGTTAATGAACTGTCACCTCCAGCCACCTGATACATAAAAAGGTCTGTGCTTCCACTTACCTAAAACCAGCCATTTAGCTAGTTGACTAACAGATCTTTTGTAACGTAAAATCTTCTCATGAAGGCATTTTTCAAATTATTAACGCTGTGATCTCATTCGTGCATTATCCGCGTTTTCTATACAGAGCTAACTACTTATTTTGATATAGCAAGAGTAATTTTGTTTACTATTTCTAAGACGCGTTTGTAGTCTGCCATTGTCGTTCTGACCATAAGATGCTTGCCATGAGCATGCTATGCCAGTAACGCATGCACAAAGGTCAGCGAACGGAGATTTTTTGTGTTCGCAAAATTTGCGTGGTGAAAAAGCGTATGGGCTGGCTGAAAGCAGTTGCCAGCACAGTTAAATCAACGCAGCTTGGAATCAACTACGTGGTTAAAAACGCACTTTGGTTGGACTCAAACAGGTCCTGGCTGTCCTAGGTTTAAATCCCATCGAGGCCACTGAAATTTGCATATCTAAGTCCAATGAAATTTCTTACTCGTCTTCTTACACGTCAATGCCGCGCCGTCATCTCCTACCAAGATGGTGGGCGCTTATTAAATTTGGGATCGGTCTGAAATTTACAGATCAAGACTGAGCGCATAAGCGGCAATAGATTAACTTAAAGCATGAGGTGTGGTTGTGGAGAACGTTTAATACCATTTTATATAACTGGGGACACATTCTCCCGGGCAGCCTCGATTTTCCCAATGATTGCGTTGGAATAGACTAGGACAAGCACACGCTATGACAGGGTGAACGTAGAACTCGATGAGGTGCAACATATGCGCCACAGCATGCGGACGCAGGGGCGGTGACTACCATAAGATTTACATTCGAAAGGTTTCATCACTTAGTCGGTCAGGCAGAGCTGAGGAATTAAGGTAAATCATATGCGGATCCATTACCTATGGATGTCCAATATTAAATTCTAACTATTAACAGCCGTTCGTTACCAAAGTAAAAGCCGTCCGAGTTTTAGTTATACCGCATCGTTTGAATTCGCTTCTAAATTTGCTCCTCTCCTCGTTTTTTGCTATTTTGATCATTGATCGATGCCCGAAGTTACACCTTGACAAAAATAAACTGAAATCTGACTTGCGGAAAACCTTCCGCCCTATTTGAAGTTGTTGACCACGCTTATCAAAAACATTTGGCTATATTACTGTCTTAGCTTCGTTTTTAACTTAAAAATTCAAAGCCTCATATACTTCCATCAAATTAAATCTGAAACAATAATTGACACAAAGGTAACTATCAATAAAATTGACCTCTGTTCAATCTCTCGTATGCGTTAGTTTTTAGAGAAACACGAATATCAATTTAAGTTCCATGATTCTCTGTTAGATGCAAATTTATTTGCAAATAACCTCACGATAGATCAAAATGCAGACTTAATATAATTATCTGCAATTTCTCAAAAGCTAGAAAACAAAACGCCAACTATCCAGCAAAACATTAACCTCTTGTGACTTTAAATCCAAATAGCTTCCATCAAATAACTTAGTTCAAAAAGTCACAACAGAGCATTATTAGTAACATTCTTTTACCCAATCCGAGGCTGAAAGGATAATAAATAATCCGTATTAAACAAAAATTTCAAACTCTTAAATCCTTTCTAGGTCCAGACTTAGCACCAATGCAGAGAGACAACTCCAGAATAAAACCACAGAACAGACAAGAAATAGTCAACACAGCACTCATTTATTCGAGCGTGAAACATGTTTTTCTACTCTGACACCAACGACAAACAACGTACAACTGCAAATGCATTAAGAAGAGGTCATAAAACACAAAACCAAACTCCAATACACTAAAAGCACCTTTGAAGAGCAGGAAAGCAGAGACAATGGACCCAGTCAGGATAACTCATGCTTGATAATGAGTATAATGACTACAGCGATATCAATAATGAATGCGGTGACACCACAAAACGAGGAACCACTAATACAAAAACTCACAACATCAAACCATCCACACTCCAATACAACCATTTCAAGTCCTACAGACGCAGAAGGACGCGAATGTAGTTCTCCTATCCCAAAAGCATTGTTACGCACGCTATCGCAACCAAAAAGCCCTATTTATAAAGACCAAAAAAATAGGTATATCCTCAAATCCTCACTCTACAAAAACATACGAAAAATACAAGTTTTTACAGTAGCACCATGGCTACTCAACCTCCATGGAATCGCAATAACCTGAAACATAATTCGCAAACTAACATGGGATCTCACGACCAGTTTATCAACTACCTAGGCGGATCAACCTTTCCCAACAGAAATCCCCTTAGACACAATAACCACCTAAATAATCCATCTGCACACCGTGAGACCTACTCTCCTACACCAAAAATCTTACCGTACCCGTCAACATTTTTCCCAGAATCACTCAATTCCCCTCTTAGCCCACCAAACAAGCAAAATGCCTAAGGGCATTGTTTTTCCCCACGGCACATCATCTCCATGTGCAATGTTCTAAGCATAGCTCTAATCAATGCAAGATCGATAGTTCATAAAATATAACAACTCAAAAAGCCTTATAGAAATTTAGAACCCGATATCATTTGCATCACTGAAACATAAGGCAAATTAATTTATATCTAATAACTAACTATTTATCGTAAAACTGAATCTTCTATAGGCAGGACTGCCTAAATAAAAGAGGTGGGGGGATGTTTGATCTACATCAAAACTACACTTGAACAGAGTGCTCTTGATGTTCCAAATGAGTCTTTCACTGAAGGTTTTTTTACCACGATACAATCTCAGAACCCCTTTACATATTAATCGGATGTCCCTTCTCTCCCCCTGAATGATGTACTGATGATACTGGCGTTACTCACTTAATGTACAATGTATTGAACATAACCAGTGAATATAAGATAATTACAGGTGACTTAAACCGCCCAGAAATGGACTGGATTGAGTACTCAGCCCCAACCAAACATGACCAACTGTTATCTTTCATTGCATTTTACAACTGGACTCAGATAGTCGATAAACCCACCCGAGGAAACAACATACTCGAAAGTATTCTCACCGATGATATTTTGGCCTACATTTATGCACTATGACAGCATAACGGTTGATAGCGATCATGAAACAATAATAAGCATGCTCCCACTAACCATAAAGCCACCCTAATGATTCTAACATCAGTCACATAAATGCTCGAAAAACTTGATCAGGACTCAATGAAGAGCTAGTATCAGACCATTAGACTCGAGCCCATACCTTCTAACAACATCCCCCACCGAAGCAACTAACCTGCTATACTCTATCCTAATCAGTTTTAGAGATACCTTTAGTAGAAGAACGCTACCCGCTTAAAAAGACAAAAAATACCAAAAGGTTTTCTCAAAGTTACTAAAAAATAAAATAACAACTTCACGACCCCCATGTTAGTTACTTATCCACTTTTGCGATGAAGTGAAGAAATCCATGACCTAGCTACCAAAATGGAAACAAAAAATGATGACTGCAGAACATCGTGCGCTTGAATCCCCAAGATAAACAGTCCACTTTTTGAAAGAAAATAAAAAATCACTGAAAATCAGGGCCTAAAATTATGCGCATGGACTCAGAACAAATAATAACAAATGACAATCAAATAGTGAATCTATTCAACAAGTACTTTTCAACCAACCGTACAGTAGAAAATAAACCTATCCCACAGCCAACCGAACTTACCATATGTACCTTTAGTGACATCAATTTTAGTGAAGAAACAGTAAAAACAGCTTTCCGACATCAACCCAAGTCTCCCTCCTATGGGACAGATAAAATCCCTCCATATATAATTAACCATTTGATTTATGCCCCAATACTCCTCGCTAAACTATTTTCGATATTTCAAGCAAATTTAATTTTTCCAGACATATGAAAATATTCTAGCATTGCACCAATCCATAAAAATGTTAATTGATCGAATATCGAAAGTTATCGTGGTGTGCATAGAACAACGATGATTGCCAAATTATAGAAAAAAATAGTTGACAATTAAATAATAAATTATTTTTCAAACACCAACCTCGTCCCTCTCTCCCAACATGCCTTCTTACCTAAGAAGTCATGTCAGTCCTACTATCTCACTTTTCTGGAATTCATTTTCAGCAACAGAAATGAATGAACTACGAGAACCACAGTTTACATCGATCTCAGAAAATGCCTTCGACAAAGTCCATCATAAAAGGTTTATAACAAAGCTAATAAGTCATGGCATACGGCCTCCCTTACTTGACTATTTCACAGCTTACCTCCAAAACTGAGATCAAGTAGTGCAGATTCGAAACGTTGTCTCAGACCCATCTACTATTACTAGTGGAGTGCTACATGGCACCATCATAGGTCCCCTTCTCTTTCTCATGACCTGTCGACCACAGCCAAAACATTTCTATATGCAGACGATCTTAAACTCGCATATGCGTAGAATGAGCAGACAGTGACTAATATGCACATTACCATCGCAGCGGATTTCAAAAAGCTTAATGAATGGAGTAACCAAGGGCAAATGCCATTCTCACTGACCAAATACAATCTAATGATCTTTGGTCCACAAAAACTGTCACCCATATTTTTTGATGACTAAGCAATAAACGAATCACTATCTATAAAAGACTTAGGATTGAGCTATACAAATACTCTTGACTTATCCCTCCACGTTAAATGAATATTATCGAAAGCCACTGGCCTATGGGGGGTTATATGTAACAAATTTCCCCTCAAATAATCTAAATGTACATCTTTATAAAAATTTACATATTACTCTCTCCTGGATAACTGCTTACTTTTCTTTGGTATAATGCCCTCAGAAGGCCGGAAGCAAGTAGACGTCATTCAAAGACGCTTAACCAGATCTTTGTCCAAAGTTCAAAGCATACAAGGTTCATCGTTTTACTTACACAAAAGATATAATCTTCGACTCCAAAATGGTCTCACTTGCATGTTCTAGGTCACACATGACCACGATATTCTCAGAATGAATCTACTATCAAATCAAAATGGCCCTCAGTCCAATAGAAATAACGAAAATACCACAAGAATCCCCAACTTCAAAAAAGCCCAACGGTCAAACTTCTATTTCATAAGATGTGCGATTATATGGAAAGCCCTGCCTAAATGTATTAGAAAAATGCATAGCCTAGCTGAATTTAAAAGAAAAACCAAAATATTTTTCTTACAAAATAATACATATATTCTTAAATAGAAAAGGATACTTCTCAAACCAGTTCTCAAATAAATAATTAAAACCGAAAGGGATCTGCTGCCGCTAGCCATCTGAAACCTCAGGCTCTTCATCGAAAAATATGCTTACAGACATTATGAACACAATAACTACATATACATTTGTCTGTGGTCTAAACCATATTCATAGACATTTAACCTATTCCTTTCTTACCACAGCCAACGGACACTTAAAATAATTTCAGCAACAAATATAAGCATAAGAGAATAAACTTCCCATAATCTTTAATTCCCCTTTTTCTTTTCTTATCATAGCTGTAAGTTGACCTTTCTGACACTAAAAATAATTTCAGAAAACAATTACCTCTAGAGACCTGATTACAGCAATTTCATGATCAAAACATGGTAATGCACCACTTGGGGTTCGGTATGACTGGCTGAAGACGGTCAATAAGCCAGTAAAGATCATTTAGTCTCCCTTGTCATAATCGGCAATATTCGTCTGTATGAAAGAGTTTCCGCTGATCGCAGGTAAAAACCTCAAAATTATTGTCCCTTCGACTCAGATGTTTCCGCCTCTTATCAATGGCTTTTGCTCCAAAAATAGACGGTAAGGTTGGTAGAAAAATATAAATTTAAATATCTCAGATGTAGACTAATGCAGAATTGTTTCAAACTTAGTCGGTCTTAACTGCATCAATCATAATTCTGACCAGAATCTAGATGTAGAGAAAATAATAAGCGTTCTTAAACAGTGCAGCTATTTTCCAGGCGTAATACATTTCATGTATACGTAATTGTCTCGATATCTGATATTTGCTATCGAAGAAAATGGAGTATTTATTTATAAAGGACTGGGCGCAGAGTGATTCATTGGGCAAATGAAGCAAACGAGATCAAAGGGATCAGTGCTTGATTAGTTTGCTTGCATTTGCACTAGCTACTTCTGCATCTTAATGTCCTATTTTAGTCAGATCAACGATGCAGCTGCCTGTTCATGAAGTTTGTCACACACACATAGTCGACAGTTTGTAGTAAAATGAGACTTGTATCATTACTGCCGCGAGGACCATAGCGATCCCACATATCCCTCTCAGGCAGCGTGTGCTTTCCAGGCGGCAGTACGACGGACAGTGCGACCGTCGGTTTTGAAGATCTCCCCCTTGTACCGCACAGCATGTGTGTGCAGGGACTGTGACTTGCGGGTGAGTTAGATTTGATTTATAGCAACTTTCCTCTGCAACCTCCGCACTTTTTTTAATTCCCCAGCTCTGCTCTGTGACATTACCAAGTCGAGTTGAACGGACGCGGGACAGGGCGCATGTGAACGGCGTGGCCAGAGACGCCCCTAAGCGTGCCACCGAACCTAGTTCGAGTGCCATAAAGATCACAATAAGGAGAAGCCATTGTAGGGTGATTCTCATTCCATCAGTCGGCCACTTCAAACAAGCAGACAGTGGGCTGGTTGTGTAATCTGATTTATCCCATCATTTGGCAACACTCCAAGCTGTGGTTTTAACCGAAATACCTCCATGCGCGTCGGATTGTTTGTTGTGAGGAAAATGCCCTCAATTGTCTACTTCACTCTCTATTCCCATTCCCAGGTCCATGCAAACCTCTGAGCCGGTCAGTTATCTGGCGCAGTGAATGGCGCAAAGACTGAAGTACCTAGCATCCTCGACTATGTGTGTCATATACACGACCTGGCCTCCTAAACACAAACACCAGGATTTCACACAGCTCATCGCATGGGCTTATTCGGTCACATGCGCATCCATGGCAGCGGAATTCACCGCAATGCCGACAACACCGATACATCATGCACACCCTCCGCTCCTGCCATTCTTACCGCCACTGCCACCCCACTTCCATGAATGACATCCCCCAGCCTCTACCAATTTCTCCTGCCCACACTGCGCTCGCAACTTCAACTCACGCATCGGCCTGGTCGGTCACCTGCGAATCCATCACACGGAGGCTGGTGAATCAGTGCCTGGGGGCCCGACATACAGTCACCGCACACGACTCCACTGCTCTCACTGCTCCCGCACATTTACACACCGCATGGGCCTATTAGGACACATGCACCTCCACAACAACCTGCGGTAAACCACCGGAGGCTAAGCCAAATTAGCGCACACCATCTACACTAATACAAAAACAACACCCTCACAATCATCATAATGTACCTGATAAAATCACAGTTTCCTAGAAACCGTGGCTTGGAAGGCTGCCAATCTGACGCTTACACCAGACCACGCCGTCAGCCCGGTGTATGTGCTGTGTGTTTCGAGTGGTGACCAGTGGACTGGGAGTCAGACGGCGATGGCTCCTCCATATCCTCTGCTTTTGATGAATCCTGTTGTGTGCGTTATGGGGGCAGGTCGTGCTGCTGACGCGCGAAGACAGGTACGCAGACCCATCAGCCAATGTGCCCACTCCCACCTCAGACAACTGACTGGCTGGGATGGTGGTCTGATTGTGGGGGTGGGGTGGAGAGTGAGGTCGACAGCTCAGCGCATTTTCCTCACTATAAACAATCTGACGCGCTTGGAACTATTACGGTGCGCTAAAAGCCGTTGCTTGGAAGGTTGCCAACTGACGGGATAACTCGGACTGCGTGGTCAGCCCAAAGTGTGTTTTGTGTGGAGTGGCTGACTGGCGGACTGAGAGTCAGGCTGCAATGGCTCCTTCTTAATGTGGCCTTTATGGCACACCCTCTCCGTGGGATCCAATTCAGGTGTGGTGGCACACCCAGGGGTGGCTCCGTCCGCGTCAGCCACCTGTGCCCTCTCCCATCTCCGGTCTTTTTGACTCTGTCTTGACACAGGGCTCAGGTAGAAGAGGAGGGGAGAGTGTGGTAGCTGCAGCGCAAGGCTACTATCACTGAAAACTAATTCACGCGCACGTAACCGTCGCTGCACCTCGTCGACATCGACGGTCGAATTTTCATGTCACTGTTTTTTCCGTGTTGATGGTTTGTCTGAATTTGGCACAGCCGGAGGCGAAGAGGTCCATGTTCCTTTGCATATCATCTGCAGTTGCGATGTTGGATGTGCATTCGTCCGTTTAAATGTCGTGGACGTTACTCGCAGATAGATACTTTGGGGTCTCATGTGCTGCCTACTAAGATGGCTGTCTGCCCTATAGTAGATGCGGATCCCAGGACGCTCACCATGGTAGGGAGTCCATCAACATGGCAGAAAACATGAGTCTGACGTAGGTGGGATCGAGAACCCAAGTGTGCATCACTCCTTTGGTCAATGCGAGATCTTCGGAAACTGTCGTTTTCCGTGAAGCGTGCCATCCTCTCGTCGTGGAGCTGACAAAACATGTGAGTGGATCGTCTAGGACAGCCAAATTTCTGCATGATGTTCCACGGTTCATTGTGATTCATCCTGATGAAGGCTCCTCTGACAGGCATGATTTAAGTTTAGTCCGTGACAGTTAAGGCGCGTACATGTTGACTTGCGCCTGATTTATTTTATAGAAATACTAGACCTGTGTTATATCTACCACTCTCTTCTCCTAGCCCGCCTGAATTTGGCCTCATGAAAAAGGCAAAAAGACCGGAGACGCGGCAAGGGTACAACTTGCTTGTGCGATGGGAAGCCGTTACCACATGCCCAGACGCCTTTACACACGGGTAGTGCTTGACCTGGAAATTGACCTGTGATGGCATACTCAGGGCAGTGAAAGCAACCGATGTCCACCTGCCAACTAAATGTTTCTGGTAGAATGCCACTCATCGACGAAGTTACGCGACATGTACGTCGCGATGCGCCTGGCAGCTCAATCAAGAGCATTGGCAGGCAGTCACATAGCGACTCGGTAGACGGTTGTTCACAAAAAGAAGAGTGTTTGACATGGCTGGCTGATGATTCCAGAAATGGCCATTTCCGCCTTCTTGTTTTTTGGTACGACCATCTATTCAGTGCAATGACCTCCACTCAGATTGACTGCGCTGTGAAGGCGATCGATATTCGAATCTTGGCCGTAATCAAACATGGCTAAGATGCAGAGTATCTCTCCGCACTGGTCAAAATCACTCCCAGCTCAGAGTGGTGGACCAACTGGTGTTCTGTGTACGTTCCCTCTCAGAGTAAAGGATGATCCTAAGGATTCTGTGACCTTGGCTTTCGACGTGCGAAGCTTTTTGCTTGGCGACTTAACACCATTGCATGCTGCCTGCCAACAAGTCAAGTTGAGGCAGACGGTGAGGGAGCATGAGGAGGCAGGCGAGTTTAAGTAGGTGGAAGGGCAGAGCAGAGGAGGGTGCCAAATAATTTCTCCTTTACCCTCTCCGGCTGACAAGGCTGAAATATTTCGTTTTCATTCGGCATATATTTTCCTTCACTGTGATTGCCTTTTAGCAATTGTGGCAATAAATTGGAAGAAAAAAACGCCCCAGATATGACCATTTCCTTCTGCATTATACTTGATGTGCACGTGATCAGTTGATGGGTTACTGCATTGGCAAAAACGCAACCGTGCAGTGAAATTGTTTTGGAAGTGGTCTTGATAACAAAAGCAAACCACGTATGAATTTTCGTCAAACAATCCTCTATCTTCGACTGCCCTTCCTCCGCCCTCCCCCAAAGAAAGTTCACATTTCACGGAAGACTAGCATTACAGCTGCCCATACTGTTTTCGAAAACAACATGATAGATTTCTGTTGTTTGAAATATTCTCTCTTCATCAGTGTCATCTTCCTCTTCTTTGATGCCAGTTTTCAAAGATTACAAATCAGTGTGTTCGTCGTAGACTCCTCTGTCCAGGTGCTAGGACATATATAACCGACATCGCATCTCCATAATTGCTGTTTTGGCCCGTTATATATACGATTGTTGGTATTTTGTTCATTTGAAATCCTAGAAAGTACAATTCGCTCAAAACATAGAAATGATATGCAGTCAACAGACACTGGATATACCAGAGTTATAATCCAGTAAAAAGTAATTTTTTAAGGTCCTTTGCATGACTTACCTGATGAAAAGCCATTCGCTTAAGTGTGCTAGAACAGTTTTAAACTATTAAGCAACTTTAATTAGCAGTCCAACGCATTACATCATCTTGTGGTTAAGGGTTCCCGTCGGAGAGTACCAATTCCTTTTTGGAGCATATTCCCGCGCATATTCTATATAATTAAAAAGGATTATAGTCAGGTTCCGTTGGTCTGAGCTTCATCCCGACATCTAATAATTAGGGAATGCGTTATTTTAATACGTTTAAAGCTATTACTATTAGGTTCAATTAGACAACTTAGCTAACGTGCTCAAAATCTGTGGGGACCAGTGTCACTGGGGATCTTACAGGAAGCCCTCCGTGAAACCCAGTGCACTGGAGCATCTGTCAGACAGAACTGTGTGTGTTGATCAGGTGATGGCCTCTAAAGAGTGTTACACTTGCGCTGAATCTGCAATCGCGGACTGCAAAGCAACTTCCCACGCGGCAATTTCTTGTAATGCGGCTCTAACGTTGGTTGGCGAACCTTGGGCGAGTGGGCGATATGCTTCAGATTACTGCGAAGCCTAAACTGTTATATTATGACGACTATAAGCCTCCTGAGGGTCTAACTGAAAAATAAATATAAAATGCACGGCTATTGTGGATTTTTGGACTCCCTTGAAACTCCGGAGCTTAAAACAGAGAGAAAAGGGAGGGTAGATATGTCTGGTTTATTAACAGTTGAAAGCCTACATTACCCAAGCGCAAATATGGTGTCACCGAGACTAATAAGCCAAAATGGCCGACCCTTTTCCGTCGGTTTTGTTGCTAGTCTCCTACGTATATAGTATTGGTTCTGGTAGAACAACGCTGACCAATTAGGTTACGAGATATGCTCCTCCTGTTGTGCCTACTGGCTCAAACGGGCAGCCCCTCGCAAGCATTCGTAACGGCAGGCAGAACAACGACCAGGGGCTCAGTGTTAGAGCTCTCGACTCCAGTTGTCAAATACGTCGTGTTCGAATCTCGGATGCAACGAACTTGGCGTTGGCTATGTCTGGTTAATAAAAGCTAACAAGACAGAAATGCGCTATGCGGTCTCTCGCGTGTTTTGATGCCGCCTTGTCTATTTTGTAGTTCATCTTCTATAGGAAGCTCCTTTCTGCATGACCTTGGGGGTGTGGACCGACGCTGACCATAACTGGTTCAAAAAGACAGTGATTTCAGTTGATTTGGGGGCTAGCGCAGTTGTCAATGCCGTCTCAACTGCAACCCAAATGTTCGCGGTCTGGGAGAAGAGTGGATGGAGTCTGTCGGAAGAATAGGAAATTCGGAGCGGATCCTTCCATAGGCTGGATAAAAGGTGTTTTACGAGTTATGCGGCACTATGCCATGGACAACGTGATACATCTGCTGGATCGGATCACAGCACGCAGTCTTGATTTGGGATAAGAACCCATAACGAGCCACATATGCTGGAAGACCTGACACGCAGCAAACGCAGGCTTACGCCATGTCGGCTAAGTTTCACCCATCTTCCGTCTCCCGGTGAATTCTTCAAATCGGGCCCATTTTGTGAGGGTAAGACAGATTTCGTTAGATACCGCACAAAGTCTCCTATCCCAATAAACAAAACTCCTGCTTAAGCCAGCGGGTGCACGCAAATCTTATCGTTTTCCAACACTCGGTATTTATCTCAACCTGGCGTCCGAATCCTAACCTGTAATGTTTAATTAATTAATTCACCTTTACCCGCCCAGCCTACAAAAATGTATATAATTCTAATATAAATACAATATGCCAATGCGCAAACAGTATTCATAAGGTATTCAAAGGAGAATTAAAGAAAAAGGGCCGGCTGTTTTAGGCTGCTCGGTGTGCACGAACTGGCTGCTGCTCATTGACAGTCGTCGAGTCAACTGAGAGTTAAGAGAGGTTCCTGTGAAGTCTCTTCTTTCGCATTAAGCCAAAAAGCTGACCAATTTGTATTGATAGGTCGAGGGTAAACGCAAAGAATGTGTATTTTCGAATGTTTACATCACTTACAAAATAGAATTCCTCAGCAATTCTGGAGATCAAAATTCGCAGTATTTTTCTGACGCGTTCTGTTCAAACATGGTTTGGCATCATGAGTATGATGGCATGTTTTGGAGAGATGAATTAACCAAAAAGGTTTACTCAGGCAAGATTTGCTAATATTTATAGAGGCTCGTTTTTAAACTGCAACATTTAACACAAAAGAGAACCCAAGTATTTATTCCGATTATTATATCTTTTGTGAGGATGATAGATCTGGAGCAAATGTTTTTGGCCATGTAGGTTAAGGAATAAGAGCATGGCCAGTTATGCGAATTATTTTAGGCAATTTTTCAAACGTTCTCATTACAGTTTATGCAATTTTTAGGCATTGGTGATCCTATATAATTTTGTGGGCAACTATCGGTTTATCTTTTCGGTGAGACAACTTCGTTCATTCAATGTGCCCCAGCTATCTTTTTGTATTTATATCCACCTCGTGTACTGGTTAAAGATGTCCGCACACACCTAAGTTTTCTATTGGTGCTAACGAACAAGCAACACGCTTATAAGTCATCGGCCAAGTTGCATTTAGGATTCAAAAATGACGGCCGATTCAAAACCATTCTGGAGTTGCGAGGGAAGACACTCATTGGCCCAGTGACCTAGATATTTGCATAATTATTCTGGACATCTTCAGTTCATCGCCAACCTTACGGTCACCATTCTACTCTTCCTTCCTTCGCGCCAAGAGTCCGAAGATCTCGTTCTTCTGCAGAGTTCTTTCCTTGAGCTGTCTTGTCGCCACACTCATTAGCTTCGTTGATGAAGTCGTTGGCAATAGTAGAATCACTGGTAACGTTTCTTGGACGACCTGATCTGCGTTTCTCTGGAGCACTCGCTTTCTGTACTGGTATAGCAAGGCCCAAGTCTACCACAGTTCTTCTGCTTCGCTTGTAACAGGGCTTTTGAGGTGCTTTCAATGCGGCATTATCGTCTCACTACGGAGACGCAACGCCTCACTGCCTACCTGCTGCTGGTCTTCATTTTGCAGTTTCCTCAGTGCGGCGCCTCAACTCACTTCAAGCGCAGCCGCGGGTGAAGAACTGTGCGCAGTGCGCCACCAACAGAGGGATTGGGCTATCCTAACAATAATTTATGCCCATTCTTTCCTGTGGGTTTGCATTTTTCCTGGTTATCTATCCGAAGCCGTACTCGTCTACATCTGCATTGCTTTACTTGTAAGATTGCGGAGAATGGAGAGGGTTGATATGGTCGATGGTGGATAAACTCTCGTTTTCCAAACCACAATCATCCCTCATCATCATATCTTCCGGTATCACCACATCCACACTCTCCGTTTCCTCTTCAACCCACGCTGATACTTGCGACGGTGACATGTGTACTGCCATGGCTCCTAATACATCTGATGAGGTCTCTGCGCGTCATGTCTGGTCGGCCTCATTTTGCATCATACCTCCTGACGGCTGCCTACATCGCCACCTTTTTCTTTCGATGCAATCAACCAGTTGCTCAGTGCGACTGGTTTACCTGACCTTCTACGTGCTGCACAGTCGAGGGCAAAAATACAATGAGATCCTGTTGGATCTCTTCATCGCGTTGGTGCCAGTGATCCTCTCACATCCCTGCGATGCGATCGCTGATCTTGGCCTCAACTCGCGTGCATGCAGAAGAGGTGAAAAAGGTTCGATTGACAGACGTGGGGTGAAATAGCTTAACTCAAAGCGGGAAGTTGAGAAAGAATTCGAATGTTTTGCCTGCAGTAAATGCTAACAGCTTCAGAGAATCAGAAGGGTTCATATTTCTCCTCTTCCATTCAGTTCATTCTCAATTCAGCAAATCGGCTGACCCGAAAATCATTCGGTCGTATTTCAGTTCCTCCACAGTTAGTACATTTCAGCATTCCTTTATGTATCTGGGTGATCTGAAGTATAGTAAAAAACATCACTTTGTTTTTATTTTTACTCCCACTTTGGACGCCCTTTTCTGATCTATAAAATTGCACTGAGCTGTGGATGCCAAGGGGCGAGGTCATGCATGTCCTGACATTTCAGAATCAGTCAGATCGTAGGCCACGGTGACCCAGAAATAATAATAATAATAAGCAGGGTATTCCTAGGCATACAAACTTTTTATTTGTGCAGTACTCTTTTTAGAGGCGCTTCAGGCAATCATTGGGCTACATATGTGAGAATGTGGACATTTTCCACCTTTGCAAAATTAAAAAAGCCGTGTCAAATTAAGTGTCCCATTAATTATTTTGGAGCCCTATTACTTCGTGATTTTTCCAAATGATGTCTAGGCAACTGTCATTATGTCCCGCGTTAGCCAGGGAGCGCTATCCTTTCGTATTCAAGCAAAAATAATTAAAAATAATAATCAATATTCTGAAATTCCGTAGGATTTGAATATCATTATCGTACAAGCATCATCCCATGCTATACAGGTGACAATCCAGATTTTAAAAATGCTTCTTTTACAATGATCTGAGGGGACTATACATGAGGCACGGTCCTGTCCGGAAAACGTCATGTGGTGGACAATAGCTGGAACGTCGGAGTACTCCTACTTAAATGCTTTGCTGTTTCCCAGCATGCGTTTATGGGTGCTTTCTACAGACGCGTCATTTAACCCACAACCGGACGTGTCGCGTCTTGTCAATGTTTTCTTCTGAGATTTTTTCACGTTCTTTAATATACTGATGATAATGCAGGGCCGGCGAGCTCATCCGCTGGAATTCAAAATTCAGTGTCCCGGATTAGTGTCCAGCTACACAAAGTGGACGTATGATGCGTAAGCAGAGAAGACGGTGTACATGGCTTTTTGGTTAGCTTATCATGGATGGATATCTTCCTGAATTCGTGGAATTCGGGTTAAAGTTGGTTCGTTAATTAGCAAGGTAAGCAAGAAAACAAAAGTTTGATCAACTGCAGCCTGCAGGGGACTCTATACAAATCTCAGGTCATATTTATGATCGAGCTAAAGGTCAAACTCTACGGTTTTTCCGGCCTCCGATATGCAAGTTGTCTATGCATATACCTTGGCATTGGCCTTTCGGAGGTA
This sequence comes from Schistocephalus solidus, assembly GCA_017591395.1. NCBI lineage: Eukaryota > Metazoa > Platyhelminthes > Cestoda > Diphyllobothriidea > Diphyllobothriidae > Schistocephalus > Schistocephalus solidus. The sequence continues at coordinate 32,512 of WEDG01002008.1, read as the reverse complement.
TTTGATTGATGATTATTTTATCCTAGTTACAAATAGTGCCGTCAGTGAACGGCAACAACTCCGTCCAGGGGCCGTCTACAATCTTCGTCTTCTCCCCAACTGATGGCTTTCTGACCCTTTCGAGAGTGTACCGGCATGTATGTTACTTGTCTTACGTGCGCGCGTGACTGCTGCTGATTGATTATTCGTGCTTATGAAGCTGAGTGGAAATTATTTAACTCTTCCAGTCAGGTGTGGTCTGGTATTATTCAAACGTATCAGAACGAAAAAAGCCCGCATCCCTCCGCCCAATAACGATCAGATGGCAGCTAAGAATGCTAAACAGAGAAGCTTTAAATGCGGCAGCGACTTTACACGCAGCACCGCAAGTCATTTCAGTAAACGTTTGCACCTGGTGCTCGAATTTTGTCTGACTTCGCCAATCGGTGAAGAGAAGGATATCAGTGGGGGCCAAAAGGCGGATGCACTGAAAAATCCAAACCAGACTTGGCCAATCGGTGAAGAGAAGGATATCAGCGGGGGCCTAAAAGGCGGATGCACTGGAAAAATGCAAAACCAGGAGAGTAATTTAATATGGCAGGGGTGTTAGAAAGGGAAGTTTTAGGAGGATAAAAACGGTGACTGATAGGAAATGCGGAGGTAAAATTAAGGAGACATAAATATGAGGCATTGTGTTTAAGTTAGCTAGTTCAGTTTACGAAGCAGCGCGCAATTAGAAAAACCCGTGTCCTAGAAATTGTGTCACAACATGTCTAGCCAATTTGCTAACGACCACTAAGTGACCAATGTCCCGAAAGTCTAACTTAATCAGTTATTAAGTTAATTGATAATTTTTTTATTCTGCGGCCATCCATAAGCAATTAGAAAACGGCAACCAATATCACTACAAGGTAATTGACGCTATATGAATAGAAAATGCTGTTTTTCGTTAGATATAGATGCACGTCTCAATGTCAAACAGAGCCTGCGTGGGTATCGCTTGGGGTAGATGGGGCTGAAGTGTATAAACAGGGGATGTCCTGGTAAGAAAAATTCCGGCGTTCCGGGATTTGTTTTGAAATGTCTGCCTCTTGCCGATTTGTTTTGTTTGATTAGAATCCCTGAATGATCTCATCTAAGGTTAACCGAAATACCGACGTGTGTTTTCGATTCAAAAATATTACTTAGGTGGACTTGTTATGTAGCGAAAATCCCATAATATAGTGGATACGCAGGATGCTGCCTTTTGAATGCACATACTTCCGGCCGTCTTTAATATGTATTCATTTTATTATTATGCATTTGCTCTACTGATTTTCGATGCACTTACGAATTTCAATACTTGTATAAAATATTTGCCTAAAATGTTCTTTTTTACTCATTTATAGCAAAGAAAGGCTTCACTTTGGAATTGACTTTTTTCAAATTATGAACTATTTTGAGACTGTACACTATCAATTTTAATGGCATCGTATCTGTTCGTTTATAAATGCTCCTCGTAAACAACGCTACATAGACAATTGCAGACGTTCAAGAGTCCTATATTATATCTTCTTAATGGCTTACATGATTTTATGATATTCCTCACACATAAGGTGTAGAACTAGTAGACTGAAAACTAGAAACGTAAATGCGGTGATTAAGCAGTTTCAAAATTATTTGGGTAATGGAAACCTGATTGAAAAACCTTAATATATCTTTTCTTTTGTACACAACTTTTGACGAAAGTCGGATTTATTATCAAAGAAATACAAGAAAGAATGCGTTTGCTTCATTTTTGTATAAATGTGGCTTGAATTAATGAGGGCTTCGAAAAGAAAATCGAACAACTGCGTACTAAATAAGCAGCCATTTATTAGCCTATGGGGTTTTGCAGACGGTCGAAAAGACACGCATTCCAAAGTCGATCATCTTTGTGCGTCAGAATTATCTTGGGTTTATGCAGCAACTTGATAAATAGCTTAAGATGCCTGAAAAATGCTTCCTGATCAAACGTTCATTTCCCAATTTTGGGCAAAATTTAATGAAATCGGTCACTGATGATAGTTTGACCGTCGTAGTCCAATTCTGTCCACCGTATGTTCCAGCATTGTGTTGCAGGGACGTCAATTTGTGCGTGAATTAGTTTTTACTTGCACTACCGCTACCGCATAGTCTCCTCCTCCCCCACCTGGGCTTCGTGTCATGACAGAGTCAAAAAGACCGGAGGCGGGATATGGCACAGGCGGCTGGTGCGATCCAAGCCGCCCCTAAGCGTGTTGCCACCCCTGGCTCGGATCCTGTGGAGTCGGAGTGCCATAGAGGCCACATTAAGAGGGAGGCATCGCAGCCTGACTCTCAGTTTGCCAGTCAGCCACCCCGCACAAACAGACACTGAGCTGACCGTGTGCTCCAAGTTATCCCGTCAGTTAGCAACCTTCCAAGCCACGACTTTTAGCGCATCATGATAGGCTCAAGCGCGTCAGATTCAGTGAGGAAAATTTGCTGAGCCGTCGTCCTCATTCTCTCCTCCACCCCCATAATCAGACCACCATCCGAGCCAGTCAGTTGTCTGATGCGGGAGTGGACGCAGCTGCTGATGACCTCGACTACACTTACTACGTACGCAAACTGTCTTCCAACCACAAGCTCCAAGATTTCACACAACTGGGGGTTGAACGGCTAACATCTCACATGTGTGAGCTAGCCAGAGGTCACTTTAAGAAGGAGCCATTGCAGTCTGACTCTCAGATCACCAGTCAGTCGCTGACTGTGTTACTCGCCAGCACAAATGGAGAAGGATCGTGGAGAGCACCGCTCTCCGTAGACTCCGAAAAATAATTTTCGAACTTTGGCTTCAGGGTCGCCGGTTTTATTTCTGATATATGCCAGTAGAAAGCTGCTTAGTTGCCAGCCTGCTGGCACCTAGCAAGAGTCAGTGTTAGGAAAAGAACATGTGTCGGTTTGTATTGGCCATTTCATAGAGAAGCTTTCTGTCTTTTAAGTACGTGAGAGAAACTCAGTGTGGAAAGTTACCATTTTAAAACGGCTGAAATTATCGCCTGCTGTTACTAAATGCCCTTGTAGTACATTGTCATTATCCAAAGGAACGTTTTAGGACTTGACGTGGTAAAAAGGAAGCCAATTTTACTCATCAGCCATAATTCCTATGGGAGCTCAGTACAGTATTCAATGTGCCAGCAAACATGCAAAAACAATATGCCACGAATTTTTGGAAAATGACGGCTTAAGAGAGCATATGCTCATTAGAAGGCGCCGGACCTTTCAATGTAGTTCTGCTTTATTAAGGAACGAATATTTGAACGTCTTTGAACTTTCCACTGATTACTATTGATTTATTACTATTGATTTCCAGTGATTACAATCTGTCTAAAAATGGTGAAAAATAAGTAATATTAGGACGTTCTTGTTTACACAAATGCATTCGGAAAGCTCAAAAGATGTCAACATGAACTCCTACTCATATATTGCAAGTAGTATAATAATATGTATTCCTGTAACTCCTCGTGCGAGTATGTGGCTGGTAAGTGAGAAGCTTGGTGCGCAGCGAGTGTGCACGCAAATGAATCCACACAAGACTATAGAACAATGCTAGTGGATAGAGTGCCTCCTGTTTCAATCACTCTATGGATGAAGAAGAACTTGTGTCCATCGGTCCTAGCTTTACATGCACGTAGTTTTAGGTAATGATCACGCAAATGGAGCGTGTTAGCCAGAACGAAATAATCAGTGGGACAAAACCATGCTCTAGACTGTTAATAAACCGAAAGGGTAGTATGAGATCCCCTCTTAGGTGCCTTTAGAAATGGGAAAATATGTTGAGAATTTACCGTTTCTTTTCATATTGGACTGTTCTCAGGCCTTTGGTCATTTTATCACCCGCCGGTGGACCTTCTTTAAGAATGCATAGTCCTTCCTTATCCAAGATCACAATGCCTGTATGGTGTATTATACATGCGGCCGCACGAAGGTTCCAAATATTTTCAAGAAGCCATTTTTTTCAAACTCCATAAAGGCTCGCCTTATGACATGGCCGACGTGACTGCCTTCAGGCAGTTCAGTGTTACTTTGAGAGAAGATGTAATCGACACATGCAAGTCCTCCTGTCTGTGAGCTCGGGACAGTGGTGGACTGTTTAGACAGTGCATCTTCGAGCTGGAAATTTCGCAGCTGAGACTTTAAAAAAGTTGCACCTTCGTACATTGTAGGGCCTAAGACAGTGTTTGAACCAGACCTCAAGCCTATTCAAGCTTATTTGTGAACGGTCTTCGTCTGCCTTATTGTAACAACTTTCCAAAACTGTATGTCGTCAGCAAAAGGCCGACGGCACACATTCCTGGCATCCTTGTTCAAGGTCCAGTGCGTCAAGATCATTCGAATATCCAGTGAGCACTTTTCAGACTCTTAAGCTACTCGCCACTGCTGCTGCTGAGACAGCAGGTGCAGGATACCTTTTACTTTCAACTGGGGAAGTGGCCTGATTTTCATAGAGCTCGGAGCACAACCACTGCTTAGACACTACAGCCTCGTCGTCTTTGAGGAAGTCAGTAAGGACGGGCAGGCGCCTCGCAACCAACAAGCACTGCAACTATTTTAAAATATATGTTCCACGTGGATCTCACATGGTTGGCTTCCAGGGCCAAACTGACAGAACATGTGACTGATAGGACAGGCAGTTTTGGCTTTCTTATGTCTTCTTCAGCCAACCCCTGACCAGCACATGTAACCAAAAACACAAGCGTGCAATTCGCATATTGCTGACGGCCCGCGGTTTAGTCAAATCATTGAGTAACTAACACGGCAGAGTTGAATTTCCCTAACCCTTTTCAATCTGACATAAATTTCCAAGCATATGGGGAGTGGATTCGCGTAGAAATTTAGTCCACACATTCTCCAGGCAGCGTGGTCCGTCCCGACGCGGGCGTTGAAGTCACCAAGGACAAATAACTTGTCCACATTCGGCACAGTCGCCAGCAGGGCGTGCAGGTCCTCGTAGAATTTTTCCTTCGCCGCATCAGAGCTCGTCATTGGGGGAGCGTAGGCGCTGATGATGGTGGCGAACTTGTCTCTCCGAAGAGGCAAGCGAAGGCTCATCAGGCGATCATTGATACCCTGCGGCAGACAGAGCAGACGTCCCACGATGTCGTCCCGGATGGCAAAGGCGACACCAGCGTCGCGTCGCCCTGCCTTTGGCCGGCCGCTCCAGAAGAAGGTGTATCCGGCACCCACCTCCTCCAGCTGACCCTGCTCAGCGAATCGGGTCTCGTTGAGAGCAGCAATATCCACCTTGTAGCGTGCCAGTTCCCGAGCGACTGCGCCGTCCTCCATTCCGGCCGGTTGCTCCTAGATTGTCTAAATGGGAGCGAACATTCCAGGCTGCTAGTGTGAGTGGACTCACCCGAGCAGCCTGGAGGGTATGGCGAAGGGGAGGTGGACGAGAATATTGTTGTTTATTTGAGTTTAACGACCACGTATTTTGCGATCTGCGAGCCGTGGCCAGCTGCAGAAGACGTGATAACCAGCATTTGTTTAGGGCACCTTTTCTAGTCCCTTCCTCCGCGAGGAGTCAAGCAGCGCTGTCTCTTAATAGGGCTGCCGAACTCCACTATGGGTCATGGTTTTGCTTTAGTGGGAGAATGGCCCAAGTTAGCCTGGGCCGCCTATGGAGTTGCTGTCGCCCCCACCGTAGGACTTTTTGAGAGGGGGAAGGTGGGAAGTTCGGGAGTCAGGCATACCGAATGTAGAGGTGCACACAATAATGTAGACCCTCACCTGGTTTAGCCCGCCAGTCGTGACGGTTGCCCGGGGTGTGGCCGCTGTCAGGCTGCAATGGCTGCATCTTATTGTGTTCTATATGGCACTTTCATTCCATGGGATCGGAGCCAGGTGTGGTGGCATGCCCGGAGGTGGCCATGGTTGCGCCAACAACCTGCGTCTTCTCCTGCCTCTGGTCGTCTTGTCTCTGCCATGACGCCACGTCCAATGGTGGAGGAGGAAACAGTGCGGTAGATGCAGCGCCAGGCTGCAAGTGTTTTAAACTAGTCACCGTTCCGGCACCACCGTTCTGTTGGGCATACGGTGGACATCGTCGAAAACAGCGGTCGAAGTAATTCCGAAATATTCCGCCTACTTAAATACAAATAGTTTCTATAACAGAAGCTAAAATTCCGGAATTCAGTTTCAGTCAATTGTATATCATGCACGTGTTTTCAACTGGAAAATGCCAGGAAGAGGGAACATTGGAACTCACCTGTTTGCTTCTATCCACAAATGCTCTACTTTTCCATACCGCTGGACCCGGTGTCAATATAAAATTAAGAAAGAGACGAGAAGCGGATTCGGACACAGGTATGTGTTCCAGCGTGAGCCTGCGCCAAAGAGGACGAACATACAAGCAACATACGGAGGCGCCTAGAAACACAAAGGGGACCGGAATCACCATTTCTAGCTTGTTAACCATCATAAGGCAATCATAACCAATAAAACGTGTGCAGCAACTGTGATTAAAACCGGGGGATCTGGTCATTAAGTTGAATGCTCTATCATCACCTGCTGTTGATGAATGCCTGCGTGATCACTAGATCTAACAAGACCGAACAAGACGAGCACGTCTCGTAACATAATCTGCGAGTGCATCTCTATCAGCAAAAATGCATGTGCAGAAGGTGGCAACCTATCAAAACCACAGGGGAGACTTGGATGGCCAGTTCTGGTTCATTTGATGTCAGCAGTGTGGGTCCTAGCTGCAGGTAGTCCCAAATCTGCCGATGGGTCATGTTCAAATGATGAAACCGCGAAACAAATTTTTAACAAAATTTAGTTAAAAAAGGTTTTAGAAGTTCAAACGTCCATCAAGAATCAACATTACTTAGTCTTCTGCATCTGGTTTACGTTTCTTACCGGAAATTACTGTTTCGGTATCCAGTTGCTGTACATCATGTACGCGTTTTTAGCAAATTCTACCTTATTTTCTATCTTTTCAACCAACAAGGCCTGGATGGATATGCGCATCGGAGGCCTAAGCACTGATTTCTAGCCCTTGAAAATATTTAAACTTGCACCCAGGTAGAAGAAGACGTCACTCGTGAATTGGGCGTATTCCAAACAGTAGAAAGTGAGCACTCCGACTTCAAAGGCAAAATATACAATGGTACTGGTTGGTTTTCATGAAATAAGAACCGTCTCGGAGGAGAGAAGGGAAATGACAGTTAGAAACTGAGGAGGTGGCAGTTTTGCACCAAGGCATGGATGATTTGTTGCCTTCCAATTAACCGTCCACTTCACAAAAGCGGATAAAGTATACTGCATAAAGAGGTGGCCACAACTATGGATATTTCAGCTCTCAGTTTCCAAATTTACATCAGGAAATCATGCTTAAGAGGGCATATACTGAATGCAAGGGAAGCATTTCAGTCTTGTCAGCCAGAAAGGATTGGGAAGGTACGTTGACATGCATATATTTGTGTTTTGGCTTCTCCCCTCCCAGCAAATCTTCGCCGTTCTCCTCTGCTTACGCATCCCAGTCTGAGACTGCTTCCTACACAAACTCACCCCCACCTGCCACCTCATCCAACTCCTTTGCTTCTTCCCGTCCCCCATCCCGCTGCCAGCCTAACCTGGTTTTTCTGGATGGTAGCACGCAATGCCTCTATATTCCGTGGCGTTAATTCGATAACCAAAATGCTTTCCACATCAAAAAACACAGAGACAGAATCGTTAGAAAAATATTTTACTCCGAGGGGAACGTACAAACGGTACCAATAGTTCAAGCCAATGATGAGCTGGGTGGGAATATTACCAGTGCGGTCGGAAATTCGGCATCTCAGCCATGGATGGTTGCCCCAATCGGTGAAGATCTGAATATCAATCGGCGCTGCAGCGTCGTCAAATTGAGGGCAGAGATTTTTGGTGCTTACAAAAAGCAAGGAGGCCGGCCTTATCATTTCTGACTTATAAGGCATCATCAGCCAGCCGTGCTCAACCTGTTGTCTTCGTTTGGATCCCATCCCTGCAAATATACTCGACGACAGTTTGACCGTCGTAGTCCGACGATGTTCACCGTATGTTCCATGGGAAAGTGGAGCAGGGACGGTGACGTGCGCGTGATTTAGTTTAAAGTGATAGTAGACTTGCGCTGCATCTACCGCACTCTCTCCTCCTCCCCCACATGAGCCTGGTGTCAAGTTGGAGTCAAGAAGACCAGAGGCGGGAGAGGACGCAGGTGGCTGGCGCGGCCGGAGCCGCCCTTGGGCGTACCACCACACCTGGCTCGGATCCCACGAAGTGGGAGTGCCATAAAGGCCACATTAAGAAGGAGCCATTGCAGCCTGACTCTCAGTCCGCCAGTCAGCCACTCCACACAAACAGACACTGAGCTGACCATGTGCTCCAAGTTATCCCGTCAGGATTCAGAAGAAGAAGGAGCGTTCCCCTGAACAGGTGTTTTTGTTGTCTGACGTTTTGCGTTAAGTTTTTCGTCCACCCATCTTCAGAGACTGGAGAGTCCTGCTCGCACCTCCCATTATATGCCACTGTTCACATTGCACCTGGCCTGTCAACACTGGCTCTGCGCAGGGTCTCCCTCGTGTCGCCGGTATCGTCACCCCCCGCCGATCGCCTGTTCTGCCGCGTTCACTTGTGTCGGCCACGGCGTCCTACTACGGTTTGGTTCACCCCAGTCGTCGTCTCCTCTGCTGACCCCTTGTGATGCTGCATCAGCCAGGCTACTTTTATCTGCCTTGACGTGTGATCCTCGCCTCGGCCCACGATTTCAACGGCGTCTAAGTTGAAGACGCGGCCCATCTGCCCGGCATGGGTTGCCACCTCTTACTTTGGGTTCAACCTTCGTACAGCCAACTGACGCTCATGCATTCGCGTTTGTAGCTGTCGGCCGGTTTCTCTGACATAGTTGCACATTCCACAGCTAAATTGAAGACGGTAGACGACGGCCGACTTCTCCTGCATAGGGAAAGGGTCTTTTGGGTGCATTACTTGCTGACGGACTGTTGAGTTAAGCCTGTGCGCTACTCCTTTTCCGAGAGGTATTAGGGTTTTGAAGCTCCCTTTCATATACGGAATGGAACGTCATGATTTTGGCTGACAAGGCTCTTCATTCTGCTTTTTTTGTGGCATTCGATTCCGTTCAGTGAACGCTTGCGGTTGGCTCTGAAAAGCTCCCGGAGAAACCTAATCTCGTCCCGTTTGGGGGCTGGCGTACTGCAGTGAGTTTCAACTCGTCAGTATAGCGTGCCTACGCAACTTCGCTGTTGTTGTAGTGGATGGCTATTAGAAGTGGTGGATGTTCTAAAGCAACTTTGTCTGGGTCTATGCATGAAAGTCACAGAATAAGTCTAAATTCATGAATAACTTGATGAAATCTTAATCACTTTTAGCAGATGCTTTTGACAGATTGGAACGTGCCATCTGACCCAACTGAGAAAAGCTAGGTGATCTCGGTGGCATTCGACCTAATGACGGCAAAGGTAAGGTTTGAGTACAGGTACTGAGCAAACTGCTTGAGCTGTGAGGCCCCGGTGAGAGTCGTGCCTTTAATCATACATGGCTCAAGTCGCCCAACCAGCCTACTGCAACTTTTGTAAGCCACAAATTCCGATAGGGTAATCTGACGGCCGAAACAGGATTTCCTAAACACTAAATCTTAAGTCGTCCAGATGACTACCAGTCTCACTTACTTTGCGGAGAGAACGCACTCCCATTTGAAACCCAGTATATTTCACAACTGGGAGGTCAGGTCGTCTGTTTATTTACTTACATATTATTTATTTTTGTATTTTTTTCTGCGGGACTGAAATTACTAAAATAGACGAAATCCACCAGACTGCCTACTGGTTCTGACCAAATCATCTCCATTCCCATAAGTCATCTGCTGACTTCTGCTAGATATTAGGAAGAATTAATGTTTCAAAGCCGCTTTTGGTGCATATGGCTAAAATAGTATCTTGGCAATTAGCACGATATCTTGGAAAAGACAAATTCTCGGCCAGTCTTCCATTTGTAGTCAGTACGTCTAAGCTCATTAACTGGCTGGCATGCGGATTTTGTGCTCGCACAAGGCAGATTCAGTGTGCTAGAATCAAGCAAACCCTGATAGAGCGACGTCAACAGATTTTGTAGATTTCCCTGCGAACTCTCTTTGTTTGCAATAGGTTCAAACTGCCCTAATTGTATTAGTATGGCGCTGTATAAGCAAACCTATGCGGGTCTTTTAATGTTCACCTCAGTTACAGAATGCAGTGCATCGTTTAATTGTTTGTGCTAAATCCGCAGTAGTTGGTAACGTGCATTAACAGGAACAAAAAATGTTTCTGACATCAGGCATAATGTGACATGTTTCAGATAAACGACTTACCCAAATGCGTTTACTTAAACATAACTTCCTTTATATTCACAGGGATTATCTCCAAGTTGCAACATTCAATGGACTACTACTCTAAAATGGAGTTGATTATTTTATTACTATGCTCATTCAGCTTATTATAGTTTATGTGGATGATAGATTTGGAGCAATATTTCGGCCACATCGGTTGATGAATAAGAACACGGCCGGTTACGCGAAGTATTTAAGGCAAATTTAGAAAGCTCTCATTAAAATTTATGCAATGTTATTCAGTTGTTACGAAAATGCCATAGTATTTTATCAGAAACAGTCTTTCTTCACGTTTGGTGAGACTTATTCATCCATCCACTCTGCCTACCGTGTGCGCTTGCATTTATGTCAGCCTCGGGCCTCGAATGGTTAAAACATCGCTGACACGCATTTCAGTTTTCTATTGGCGCCGACCGAAACATCCCCAGACTCATAAGTATTCTGTCAATTTGCATTTGGGAGTAAGAATGACGGAGGATTCAAAGCCGTTCTGGACTTGCAGGGAGGACACTCATTGGCCCAGCAGTCTGGATATTTCCGCCATTGTGCTAGTAGTCTACGGATTGATCGCCAACCTTACGGTCACCGTTCTGCTCTTCTTCGCGCAACGAAGTCTGAAGATCTCGCCCTTCTGCGAGTTCTTTCCTTCAGTTGTCTACCTTCCACACTTATTGGGCTTCTTAATGGCGTCGCTGCCCCTAGCGCAAACACTGGCAACATCATATTTGACGGACTGTTCTGCGTTCTCTGGAGTACTCGTTTTATCTATTGGTATAGCAAGGCCCACTTCTACCACAGTCTGTTCTTCTTTGCTTGTAACAGGGCTTTTGAGGTGTTTTCAATGCAGCATTATCGCACCACTAAGGAGACACAACGCCGCACTGTCTACATGCTGCTGGTCTTCATTTGCAGTTTCCTCAGCACGGCGCCTCAACTCCTTCTCGAGCAGCCGCACGTGAAGAACTGTGCCTTTGCGCCACCAACAGAGGATTGGGCTATCCTAGCAATAATTTATGCCCATTCTTTCCTGTGGGTTGCATTTTTTCTGGTCATCTATCCGGCCATACTCGTCTACATCTGCATTGCTTTACTTGTAAGATTGCGGAGAATAGGAGGGTTGATATGGTCGATGAATTGGATAAACTCTCGTTTCCGGAGTCATGATCATCCTTATCACCATCTTCCGGTATCACCACATCCGCATTCTCCGTTTCCTCTTCAACCCACGCTGATGCTTGCGACGGTGACATGTGTACTGCCGTGGTTCCTAAAACATCTGATGAGGTCTCTGCACATCATGTCTGGTCGGCCTCATTTTGCATAATACCCCTGACAACTGCCTACATCGCCACCTTCTCTTGTGATGCGATCTACCAGTTGCTCAGTACGACTGGTTACCTGACCTACGTGCTGCACAGTCCATCACAAAAATCCAGTGAGGTCCTGTTGGATCTCTTCATCGCGTTGGTGCCGGTGATCCTCTTTTTTCACATCCCTGCGATGCGATCGCTGATCTTGGCTTAATTGCGTGCATAAAAAAGAGGTGCAACAAGGACTAATTGAGGAACTTGGCTGAGCAGCTAATCTAAAGCGTGAATTTGAGATTATGGTCAAATATTTTGCCTTTACTGAATGGTGACCCCTTCAGGAAAGCAAAAAGGATCCATCTGATCTCATGTGCCGTTCAGGTCGTACAAAAATCAGCACTGCGTCTACCCCCACAGGAATTTTTGTCGATCTTCACATTTTGGCAACTCATTTTCTTATTGGTCTGATCTGGGGCATATTAAAATTATGGGAAGCTCTGTATTTTACACCCAACTTACGATATCCTCCTGCGAAGTAGTAAATTTCAAGGTCTTAACATTCCATATGAACGAAGGCATTTTTATCCCGTCTATTGTATTCATTCTGATTTCACAGCTGGTGGCTTAGAAGTCATGACGATAACCCTTGACCCTACGACCCTCATATTGGCTCAGTGTTCTTTTAGAGGAACCTATGCAACTTATGAGAAAATTTTTTTTAAAATTTTGCAAACAAACAGAAGGTCACCATAGAACCTTTTGCGCTAAATTTTGTGCCGCGTTAGTTGATGTCGAGATGTACTAATTCGCGAACTTTTCCGGCAATGTCCAAGCAACCACCGTTGTGTCCGGCCCTAGCGAGGCGCATGGTTTTTATTTTAAGTCAGTGAACAGTCTCGTGAAATAGTTACCAACACACTGAAATGCATGGGTTTGTAATATTGATTATCGTATGGCAAGATTCAGACAAGCAAAGATGCCCACCTTTAGGTACGAATCTTTCCCGTCGCCTGCGCGAAATCTATTATCTATAAAAATGAATGCCAGATTAGTATGTCTTTTTAAAAACTCTTTTAGTAAAATCGGGCACAAAATATTCTGACTTATGTCGTCTAGAAAAGGACATCAGGGTCCGGCTCTATCTGAGGTATCCACTTAGTGCAACTTTGCTGTCTTTTAAGCACGGGGACTGCCATGCTTCACCTGCTGATATACCATCTTAAGAGATATAAATCACATGTGTTATCAGTTGATAATGATTAGAGTAGAGACTATGGGCGTAGGTTTACGAGAATTTTAGTTAACCATGAGTCTACCGCTGCTAGACTGCCGCTGCCACATCTCCCGTAACACAAGTCAGAATTTTCATGCCATCTTCCAATCTCGTATTTATCGGAAATTGTCCTGCTATATGAAATTCCTTGTAATGATTTGGGAAATTTGGTTTTCTGTACGAAAGCCTGCTGTTCGACGCAAATTAACCGGCCGCACTCTCATGGTTTCCGCCTAATAGCTAAAATCTTTTCTGATACGAAGACTTTGCGCGCATTTGTTTGCTCAGTTGGATAAAGTAGTTGGCTCATCAGAGGTTATACAGTATTACTGTTGACATTGAATTTTCTTCCACCATCACGTAAAGTAGATCAGCAACGTCAGTGCAACAAATGACTCAAATTTTTTCATTCTGCTTGTTCAAGAGGACATCGGTCCCAAGACTCAATGGTTTGAAAAATGTGACATCACGGTTGCTATTAAATTGTGTCTGGTGACAAGTGAAACCACATCAGAGCTACCTAGTTCGACCCCATTGCTTGGGTGGGAGCATTTCATAAAACAGATAAGTGCAATTAACCTATCCCGCACTATCTACTAATTTTTATTAAAGTAGACGATCTGTTACCGAATTGTGACTGACAGAGCACTTTGCCCCTGGACCGAATCTAGACCAGCGGCGGCCAACGCCGTGATCGGAGATACATCCCCGATGGCTGTTTCAGTTTCGGAAGATAACATAAGGTGTTGATCAGTAGGGTAGATATTCCGCGATCCAAAGTGTTGTCATTTTGTTTGGTCAACGGTATATCGGTACAAGACTCACCGATTGTGAAATTTTTAAGACTTTATAATGCTGCATTCAAAGTTGCATGGTATCTGTTCGTTTTGTTAATGCTCCTGGGAGAGTGTACGATATAGTGCCCTTCTATTGCAATATTGTGTGAGCACTACATTTCCTAGCCTTAAGGACGTCAAGGAATGTATGGTACTCCTTCCACGGAGGGCACATAGCTTGAAGTCTGAAAACCTTAAAAGCAAATGCGATGGAAGAATAGGCACAAGATTAGTCGGGAACGAGAAAAGTCTTTTTATCACTTAAAGGTTGGTTTCTTTCAAGTCAAAAATGTGAAGAATTTGGTTGCTGTACGAAAATCAAGACAAGAACGTAATATGCGACCCTACTCAGGGAACAAAGGATAGGTCCGCGTGTAATACGCGACCGTACTACATGCAAACGTAACCCTAACTCTATCCATTGTGCTCCTTAGGGTTAGGCTCGTAGCTGCATGGTAATTACGTCCTATAAATACTGCACCCCTGGCATCCTCATCATCTTTATCTGTGAAGTCTCTGATTATAGGTTCGGGCGAGAATCCGAACCGTCAGACTAATAAACGCTATGTTCAGGTAATCGCATTTTCTTCTTCTGAAATGCCTCCTGTAACTCGCCCGTTCGCTTCACTGAGCGGTTGTCAGGACCATGGACTTCCTTGTGAAGGTTGGTTAGGTCATTACACTGGAAGTCGAACGGTAGCCTCTAAAACCACTTCAAGAGCGTAACAGTCATGATCCGAATTCAGCGTGGAGCGCATATCCAAGAGGACCAGTACTCCGTCCAGTTCTCCGGATTGTCTGCAGTACATACTAAGCCTTCAACGAGGGGGAAAGTCACTAGACCATTTCGTTAGCAGCCGCGTGATAGGCTGGGATGCAAACACCAGTACATACTAAAAGGGAGAGGAGAGACTGGGATATGTTTAGTGTGTTTTCAGTATTTTCGGTTAGAGAAATAGGCAAGTACTTTGAAAACTCTATTGTTTACATATCAGTGCGTTGCATGCATCGGTACACACATACTTTATAAAGTCAATTATTAAAATCGGATTCTCAAAATGTAAGAAGCATTCGTCTTAAAACAAACTCATGACTGCAAGTGACGTGATTTTTCGTTCGGGTTCAGATTGTCAAATGCAAACAAGGCACATATCTTATTCTCGAAGCGTTCCTTGAAGAGCTATAGGGGCGTCCCCTCTATGGCGGAGGTTCAACCTGGATATTTGCGTGCTTGGACTCATTAGGTTTCCACGAGGATGAGGGCAAATACGCCCGTGAACAACGTCGCTTAGCCCCACAGGCCTTGCTCGCGGCACGATCACAACGGGAATATGTCAAGGTATTCTAATCTCTTTATATAAGTGTGTTATTGTAGAAAGTTCAATAGCTTTTTTGCAGGATGTTGCATGTTCTCGAGATATGTTTGGTTTTTGTGAGTTGTGACTG
Source organism: Schistocephalus solidus (assembly GCA_017591395.1). NCBI lineage: Eukaryota > Metazoa > Platyhelminthes > Cestoda > Diphyllobothriidea > Diphyllobothriidae > Schistocephalus > Schistocephalus solidus. The sequence goes on along the minus strand of WEDG01002008.1, from coordinate 17,284 downwards.
CCAGGCCTGTACGTTATATTCTTGGTGACTTCGAAGTAACGTGCCGTAGACGTTACCAAGGGACTCTTTGTCGAAAGCTACTGCACAGTACTTCCATGGCGTTGATTGCAGCCTTGACGCAATTTTGGCAAGAAAGGCAAGTGAGACGTATTGGTCCAAAATGGCTTGTTGCAATCTTCCTATTACTCTGTCCCCTGACATTTGTATTTGCGCAACGTTCTTTTGGAGGCACCAATGCAAAGCATAACAGTTAATTTTTGGATGCTTCAAACTTAGCAAAAACACAGACGGTCACCTTAAGCCATTTTATGCCAAATGGCCTGCGGGTGATTTTCCTGCAACCGCCGTTGTTTCCTGCCCTAGTGGAGCGAATGACATCCGTTTGAAGTCACTGATTTATATTGTGTATTATTGCGTGAGTTTCTAATATTGATTACCTTACAGCATAATATTTTCGACAAGGATGCCTGATTTTGAATACGGATGTTTCCGGTCGCCTGCTCATAAAGTAAAATCAGTAAAACTGTCTAGTGTGCTTTATCACGCTATTGTACATGTCATTACAAATTAAGAAATATTTTAGTAAAAACGAGCATCAAATAATCTGCCATTTGTGATCCCGAAGATGAAAATTAGGGTGGAGATCTATGTGCTGATATCCACTTAGTGCAATTTCACCGTCATTCATGATTTACGACAGCCACGTTTCATTACTAATGTGCCATCTGGATACATATATAAATATTTGCATTTCATCATGGTTCGAGCACAGAGTATGGGCGCAGGTGTTTTCTGTTCCATCGACGAAAAATGAACACATATCCTAAATGAAAGCTCCCCTAAAAATAGTCAGGTTTTTCATGCTGTCTTCCAATCTGGATGTCATAGCTGCAATTAATTTGCGGCTAGTTTAACGTTCGGCTAGGAACCTGTCCAGTTAAAAGGCATCAATTGTTTGCACGTGGAACATTTTGTTTCTGTACGAATGCCAATCTATCGACCTCCGGTTGTTTAGCGCGAATTAAAATGCCATAGTCACACGGGTTCTGCCTACTTACTAACATTTTTCCGATGCATTATCCTATTTGTGTACATGCTTGCCCGCTCGGATAAATAAAAATTTATTTTTGACAGACTTTTCTTCCTCCATCAAGCCAGGTAAACAATTTCCTTTACTGTTGCCATTCTGTTTGGTAAACAGTAGATAGGTCTCATGACTCACTGGTTTGAAAAATGTGATCTCACTGCACGTGAGGGAATTGTGTCCGATAACAATTGAACGCACGTTTGAAATGCCTAGTTTGACTCCATTGCTTTGATGGAAGCATTTCATAAATTTGAGAAGGTCAAAGTGATGGAAACCTGCATTGTCTTCTTGACAGAAACAAAGGACATGGTTCCATAGGAGATTCTTCCCGGTTACTGTTCAAATCAAAATACTAGTAGCAGATATAAACACGCCACGTATAATGGTTCAAGCCCGTTTTGCGAATTCGAAACTGGCTAAGGAAAGGCTTATTAGGAAAATCTGCGCACTAAAGCTGAACAAAACGGTAACCTCATCGTCAGTACTTTAAATTAGATCGAGCCAAATGACTGAGTAATCATCACGGCAAAAATCAAAAGCGATAACTTAATTACTAGAAGTAAAGACTCCGACTAAAGCCCAAACAACGCATAATATGCAACGCCCACTGATGGATGCGGACGCTGATAAACGTGGACATGTGGTAGCCACTGCGACCTTGGCCGCCGGAGGGGCATCCATCTGAAGCTGGCGAACAATCTCGTCTAACATAAGCTGACATTCGGAAAGCATAAAGCTCAAGTTATCTCAGAAACGCCAGGATGCCGGCATTTGAAAACACTTCTTTCCGGTAGCTAGCAACAACTCTAATCTGTCAAAATAGCTACCAAATTAGGATGATTTTCTCGATTTCAGGCAATGCTTTTGCAGACCCTATTGTGTACATACCAGCCCGTTGGATACTGCGGGATATGCAGATCAAAATTATCACTACAAGCAGATTATTTAAGTTCAGCGATGCTACCCATATAAGCATTTAAGAAGTCGAGTTTGTCGAACGTACGCTTTTGAGTATTCATCATCAGGCCTTTACAATTATATAAGGGAGGGTAGAGTAACAAAAGTTTAAACATTCAATAAGCATTAAGTATGGGGGGAGAGGGTTGAGGGCGTTCAGAGGTCATGTGTTGTAGTCTAGTCCTATAGGGGCGAGGGCTGGGGAGGGGAAGGTGTACGTCAATTATCTAGGTCACGGCTTCGTCGCTGTGTCGCGATGTGGCAGGAGGTGCGAACGCAGATGCTGCGTTTTTTTTTTTCGACCGAGGGAGCCTTAGGGCCACTACAAACACCTTTTGCGAGCGCAAAATTGGGTTGGTCAAGCGTATGACCAGTGCCTCTGCCGTCGCAAGTATCCGCTGAAGCAGGAAGTTGCAGTGGTTCGTTTGCACTTCATATATTACTCGGAATGCTTGGTTGACGTCTACCCGGTGACAGCTGTCAACTAAATAAGACACAATTGCGCTCGAGATGGACTTTATCGTGCCAGGCAGGAGGGTGCTCTCACATCCTCTTGGATAGGCGCCTAGTTGTTCGAACAATACATCCTGCTCCACAGGAGCAAGTGAAGACGTAGATGAAGAGGTCTGAAAAGGCAGTATATCCTTGCCTTCAAGGCGAAGAAGTGGAGTGCTTCAGAACACTAGCCTTAACTTAGCACAGGGTACGTGCGCGAGATAGCAGTGTTTAAGCGCCGATGTAAAGTTCACTCGACGGATCCCCTCGAAAAGGCAATGGGATAAATAACGTCCGTCTACTCAGCCGTTGGCACGTCCGCTTTTGTGGGACGTTCCTCCATATACTTACTGATAAACTTCTCCGGGAAAGCCGTTTTTCTCGAGAGTGTTCTGTATCAAGGGGTGATTTCTTTTCCAGCGTATCTGGAGTACATAATCTCAAAGCTCGGTTCGTGAGAGCAGCGGACTAGGGTTCGTTTCTGGCTAAGCGGGATCAAAAGACTGTCGAAAATTGTGTACTGCACCGTCGAAATACGCTTCTACGAAGAGTTCCATCAGGCATTCTCTTTCAAAGTTGGATGTCAGAAAGGGCGAACCTCCGTTCTCTTTGCCAAATTGAAGGTTAAATCTTATTCGATGTCTAATCTTTCTTGTTACTCTACCCTCCCTTATATTATTGTAATGGCCTGGTGACGAATAATCGAAAGCGTACGTTCGCCAAATTATACTTCATAGACAGACTACTTGCAAGATGTGCGCAGTATTGTTATTTTAAATAACCTGTTTTATGGTTCACGGGGCAGTTAGCTGAGAGTTCATACTGTCTAAGAAAGCAGGGGACACAGATAGTCATTCAAAGTCTTAATTGAACAGCTGAAGGGATAACGCCTCCATTCCAGCTCTCTACTACACCTTGCGTAAAAAATTCAGAGCGAAGGTTCAGCCTGGACATTTTCGTGCGCAGCAGTAAATTCCACATTCACGTCGCGAAAAGAGTCACGCTAGGTACCGAGGGCTTACCACGAACATGACGGCTAATATGGTAGTTTGCTAGCATCACCAACATTTAAGAACTGCTCCATAGAGGCCGCTATTCCAGACCAATTTTTCTGCCGGTCAACCTTAGTCGAATTTTGCCATCACGTTTCGGGTTGGCGGAAGGGCATCGTTGCGGGAACAGCCTCGAGACATCCTGGCAGACGACTGCAGAGTTCGTCCACTGATCCAGTCACTGCTACGCCGCTCGGTAAATCCGATAATTTTTGCAGCTGTTCCATAGACGGATGTCTTCAGTGATTACCACTTGTCACCACCTTCTCTGTCAACTCAGGCCGTAAAATGGGACCGAATTTGTGTTGGGTTGCCGGATTTTTTGGACTTCTAGGCGTCTCACATGTGGAATTTTTGGGTGCAAAGGGAGAGGTGAACTTTCAGGCGTGTGCGAACGAGAACATGGTCGAGGCCGGTGGGTGTTACCAGTTTCGGCACCCATATTGATCTGCCATCGGAAACCCAGTTGAGGAACCTTGAACCAACTGGAGTCAGTCGATCTGACTTTCGCAGTACTGACAGACGTTTGAATACCAAACCAGCAGATGTTTGCTGGCGGTGCTTGAAGGAACGTGTTGGTGACAAAGTCGGTTGTGATCATCAAAATTCAGCATCCGCTAACCATTGTCGCATCGAGATCCTAGCCCGAACCGACCAATAAGGTGACTATTTGACGAGTCCTCGTATCCAGTTCCCCGCAGAAACCAAAAGATCACGGCGAGGGAGTCTTTCTACTAACTGCCGCAGCTGCGACTAGGTTTTTTATCGGGATTTGGAAAATCACCCCTCAGAGGACTTTGAAGCTTTCAAGACTTTCTGAGTTGAAATCATTGCGTCCGCATTCCCTTCATTGGGCCGGAAGTAAAATATCTAGTCCTCATTCTTGTGAGCGAAGCAGCTAGTTTTGATGGGCGTATTATTCGCTGACGATGAAATTCTCCCCTCCCCCCTGACTGCGCTATTGGTGTGGCTTTTTGCGTGGAGTCGCAATGACAGAGCAGCAAAAATATCAAGAGCCAGGATCGGACGGCGGATACCGTATCTACCACAACAAATCGACAGACACAGCACTGTATTTGAGGGGGCTGAGAAAGTGATTAAATTAAGCAAACACAGAACGAGACTAGCCTGACATTAACCGCCAACCAAACATGCGGCTGCCGCCTGTGACCCAAACTCAACGCGGGTGAGGATGAAAGGAGAGTTCTACTTCGACATCTTTTAACGACACCAAAATGGTTACTCGTGAGTGGAACACACGCCCAGCAGAGAGGATTCAGATCGGTGGCGTACTCGGAACTTTTGTTAACAGCACTTGATGCGATAACGGCGATTGCCTCCTTGGTTCCACCTGGGAGCAGAGAGGTTATGACTAACACCAAGCATCGTACCTGAATTCACGAACTGATCAGGCAATTAATGAACGGGAGGCTCAATGTGCATAGTTTACTGAGTACTTCTGAGACGAGGCGCTACTCGAATACCACTGTTGTCACTGGGAAATGCCAAGCGCAGCGGTGCTGCAGCAGTACGTATGTCACTGCATACAGAAAACCAGATAGTAACGAACTCTGAGCAGTCAGTCGCCCTCACCAGGGTACCAGTAGCAAGTTGGAAAACCATGATGCCCGGCTGCCTTGTTTGCGTTAACGTACATTAGCCAGAAAACGCCACTGCTGATACCCCCGGTGTCCCGTCCGACCAAAAGAAGCTGGCAACCAAGAGACAATCTATCTGTCCACTGGCATATGATTAACTTCGTACGCCAAAACCGTCGGAAATCAAATATTAATGCTCCGCATCGTCAAACTGCATCGGTTGACGAAAGTCATGGTACACACTGATAGTTCCGACCATCGTAGTCGGACGATGTCCTAAGTTATGGCAGCAACAAATGACAAACACTGACGCAGAAACCAAACTGGAGGCGAGATATAAGAAAACTCGCTGCTGCCAACCCTCAACCCACCTGGACCGTCTCCTGTAGCCTAGACTGCAGGTAATGATTCAGTGTTTATGAAACAATGGACACATGGCTAAACACAGACTGCCAAATGAAATCCACAAGGACAGTTCTGAACATGAAGACATTTACGGGATTATAACCTGTTGATCCTCTGGCCGGGACTGTACTACACGAATAAGACGGGTCTCCGCTTAAGCCTTGTTGATACGAAAGTCTTCGCAGGATACCCTTCTGAACCGTTTTCGTACCTCCAGAAGAACGTGCAAACGGAGAAAGCTGAATGGTTTTCTACCTAGCAGAGGCTGTATCGACCATAATTTCCAATAATAGACGTTTTTCCGGAATAAAATACAGCCGCCTATACAAGCTCACGATATGCTCCGAAGTTTATGAGCATTATCAAGGCATACTACTAACTCTCACTAACAGCAGTTCGAAAGTATGGAGGACAACAAGCAAATCGCCTTTATCACTATTGCCTGAGATGGTTGTGCCATCTCACGAGTTGGTTCTGTCAATTCATTCTATGGCGACTAGGACATCACCTGAGACTTTAGCAATACGGAGTATATTGCGCTGCAGAGAAATTCATAACTCACTGTTGATCACATGCTCGGCACCTTGTGCGAGTTCGGCTTACAACTAGACGCTGAAACGGTCAAAGAACTGTTTAACGGTCTCATATCACAGTAGTTTACCTTGCCCACCTGATGGTGAAGGGCTCGAATGACTTTTTGTCTCAACGGACAAACGCTGTAACACACTCTAATGGAAGCTGACTCATGGAACCCCTGTGCCGCTAGTGACACACCTGATGTAGTAGTGCGCTCAGTTGACCCGAAGGATCTCAACCAAGACATCACAGCTGCAATCCTTCCAAAAATCGGACGCGAACTGAAAAGTAGGCAGATTTGTCGAAGTCAGTCCACGGAAAGGATGCTACGGCTGATGGTCTTATTTGCCACATAATGGAAAATGAATTATGCATTAAAAAGTGTAATGTGTGTGTGCAACCAGATGTACAAAAAGTTCACGTCTGAAAAAGTGACTATTAAAGCAAGATTCTTGCACTAAATAAGTTGCAATGCCTTGAGGCCCTGAGAAAAGGCGAGAGAATAGTAAAGGCATTTTTAACTGAAAAATCTCAAACTCTAGACCACAGAGACCTTTTTGGAACTCTGTGATCCTCCGTGTTCAGGACCCTGCAGATTTCGGGGAGACTGAGTCCTGTAGCGCCGATAAGGGGAGCACCTCCAGCCTCCTCGTTAGCCCCTAATCCACTGGGCACTCCATACTTTGCCCCCGATGATGATTCTGCATCAGGCGCGTTAGGCTGGCAATCTCCTCCTTTACCAGCGGGTTGCCTTCACCGAATCCTGTTGAAGGGCTGACACAAGCTCTTGACATCTCTGTCGCAAGTGGATCCGGATGTCGCGCTCGCCCTTCGAGGTATCGATGGGCCAACTATCCACCGTTTGCTGCAGACGTAACGTCAACGAGGACACAGACTCCGAGGAGAGAGGGCGCAGCTGTCTCAGAAGCACACGGGCCATGCTACAGACAAAAGAATCGCATGAAATTTGTAGAAAGTTGGTTGTTGCATCAGAAGTTTCGTGGGCTGACCATGGCAAATGGTTTGCCAAGGTGATAAGTAACCGGACAAAACAACGGTTTTCCGACATACTACGGGTGAAGAGGGTCCTCAGAACAAACAGCAGTAACTTGTTTGTCCGCTCGATATTGCAAAAGAAGTACACAGTAGAAAAGAGACAATCAACATTACGAGAAAATCCGGCAGCAGAAACGACACATATAAAAAGACAGGTCACTACGAGTTATATATTTTCACACACTGACGGATCAAATACGAATTTGACCTTTACGACTTTCGCGACGATAATGAGATGCAAACATATTTTTTTAACTTGCAGTGAGCTCTGTGAGACGACCAAGTGCTAGAGACGGCAGTAAACGACGGCTTGAGAGACCAAAAAAGGGTACATTGGCTTCCACATTCTTTTAAAAAATCGCCACGCTTTAAACTATGTCTGAAATTTAAGATTTTACGCGGAAATTTTCCCGTTGGTATTCTCCTCGAGTGCGCTAAACTAAATTCCAGGCATTAGGCCTGGGGCATTGGCTTTACTAAAACTTCATCGAGAAACGGACTACACTCTGCCACAATGCGTATGTGAATAAGTGACCACATCTCCGACCCTGTCCCCTAAATGAACTACGTGGTAGATGCGCTGGATCAAGGTACGACAGACTAAATCTGGCTTGCGGAACATGGCGGCGTGGTGGCAAGCGTAGGTGCAGGCTCACGCCACGCCAGTCACCTGCACCCGTTCCTAAAAAATGTTTGTCAGACCAGTTTATGTCCAAACCCACAGCTCAGGCAACAAAAACTGGTCGTTATGAGGACCCCTTAATGTCACCGTAATAAGAAAGACTAATGAATGGACTAATACAGGCCGTTTCCCAGACTTCCAGAACAATGAGGAGCCTACTAGAAAATGTTGATTATCGTGTAACATTTTAAAAAATGCAGGCGAACTAGAGGTGATGCACAGAAATTGTGGAATATGAACATAAATACGTGCAGAAATATATGAACGTTTTTGTTCTTATTTATAAGGGAAATCTGCCAAAAGAATAAGAAGCGAAGTAATAATACGCTACGGGTGATAGACACACCGAGTATCAGAGGGCCTACGAAGGAAGCAGTTGGACTGCATTTGAATGGTCAAAGGCTAGTGGGATAGATTCGGGAACAACCTTCCGTTAAGGTTAGCTGCGAAATAAGCAGGCGCTCGAATCAGACGAAGAAGCAGTGGCGGACCAGTGTTACCAGAGCGCGGAAAGCTGAGGCCTGGCACGCCGACTGCCTTATAAAATGCCGCAAAGCTCAATCGCGGCACCGTGACATGGCGACCGTGAACCGCCAGTAAATAGGTTTGCTTGCCACCGCTGTTTTGTGGTTAGGTTCATAAGCTACAGCACTAGAGGCGAATACCTCGAACAAATATGCCCAGCGGCTATTGAGGACCCCCTGTATCCAAAATTCCCAAGAAACCTCATGAAAATTTCGATTGAACTACTTCAATCCATGTAACGGCGTCCGTTGGAACCGACGCGCTCCGCAACCCTGGTCAAGTTGTTTGAGCGAATAGAATACGAGTTGGACTTCTCAAAATGGAACAGACTCTTGGTATTGGATGCTAGAATATGCAAACTTTTCTGGACCTAGGTACCCAAAGTTTGACGTCGCACAGTCTTTATCAGTACCATATGGATGTCTACTGTCTGTCTGAAGTCCGAATCCTTAACTGTGGTGCAAGAGCAATAAAGACCCCGGGAGCCAACTCCTACTTCACCACAGCAGCCCACGTGACGTTTTTGGTAGACACGGTGTGGCTAATGCCCTCTCGGAACAAGCAAACAGTGCACTACTTGCATGGGAACCAGTCAATGACCTGATGGCTTACGCGCAACTGAAGAATCGCTTTACCAACACATGTGTCGTCTCCGTGTACGTGCCAGCATCAGCTACCAAACAGCGCGATAAGAAGACCTATCCGCAGCAGTAGAAGTTAGTAGAGAGACTCCCTCACCGTGATCTGTTGGTTTCTGTGGGGAACTCGAATGGTAGAACTGGATCTGAGGACTCGTCAAACAGCCACCTTATTGGTCGGTTTGAGCTTGGATTTCGATGCAACAATGGTGAGAGGATGCTGAATTTTGCTGATCACAACCGACTTTGTCACCAACACGTGCTTTAAGCACCGTCACAAACATCTGCTGGTTTGGTATTCAAACGTCTGTCCTACCGAAAGTCAGATCGAATATATTCTAGTTGGTTCAAGGTTCCTCAACTGGGTTTCCGATGGCAGATCAATATGGGGTGCCGAAACTGGTAACACCCACCGGCCTGACCATGTTCTCGTTCGCACACGCCTGAAAGTTCACCTCTCCTTTGCACCCAAATTCCACATGTGAGACGCCTAGAAGTCCGAAAAATCCGGCAACCCAACACAAATTCGGTCCCATTTTACGGCCCGAGTTGACAGAGAAGGTGGTGACAAGTGGTAATCACTGAAGACATCCGTCTTCACCGAGCGGCGTCGCAGTGACTGGATCCGTGGACGAACCCTGTAGTCATCTGCCAAGGCGGTTTGAGGCAGGTATCGCAATGATTCTTTCTTCCGCCAACTCCGGAACATGACGGCAAAGTCGACTAGGGATGACCGGCAGAAAAATTGGTCTGGAATAGCGGCCTCTATGGAGCAGGTCTTAAATGTTGGTGACGCTCGCAAACTCTACTATATTATCCGTCAAGTTCGTGGTAAGCCCTCGACACTTAGTGACTCTGTTCGCGATGTGAATGGTGGCTTAATTGCTGACAACTCGGCCAATTTCGATCGCTGGCGTGAGCACTTCGAGCACCTCCTCAAATTTGATGACCAACTATTCACACCCTTGTTCTCCTCTTCAGCTGAATTTCATCCCTCTTCAGCCTGTGCAGTGTCGTGCGAGCCCCCTTCTGAGGGAGAAGTTGCCGAATCAATACAGAGGCTGCACAACAACAAGGCACCCGGAGAGAGCGGTTTTCCCACAGAAATCTACAAGGCCTGTGTCTACACTCTGGCGTTCTAGCTTCATGGGGTGATTGAGCAACTGTGGAAAGACGAAGTAATTCTTAATGACTGGGGTTCGAGCATCCTCTTGCCCGTCTCCAAGAAGGGGGATAAGGCAAAGTGTTGGAACTACCACGACAAAAATCTAATTGACATTACTGCGAAGGTTTTCATTATTGTTATTCTTAGACGGTTTCACTCTGTACGTGACTCTAGAACGAGGGCTAACTAAGCCGGATTCCAAGCTGGGCGTGGATGCCTGAACCAGTTATTCACTCTGAGGTGCATTCTGGAATTCCGCCATGGCTACCAGCAGCCGACGGCCGTCTGCTTTATTGACTTCGCTGCTGCGTTCTATTCCATTCATCGTGAGTCCCTGAGGCGAATAATGGAACTGGAAGGTAGGCCTTGATCAAGGCCTACTATCGCTCCACCAATACGCGAGTCATCGTCCATAACAATGTCTCCCAACCCTTCTATATAAGATCTGGTGTTCGAAAAAGTTGCATCCTGTTGCCCAATTTGTTCAACTACGCCACTAACTGGATTCTCTGAAGGGCACAACACGGTTCTGACCGTGTGAAATTTACATTCGGACGCCGCCTGACTGAGCTAGACTATGCTGGCGATATCGCCTTGCCAGCCTCAAGTTTTGGTGATTTCCAGTCAGTGGTGTTACGGGTGAATGAGATCGCTACTTTGGTCGTGAAGACAAATTGTTTTTCAGCTGCATCCTAGCCAGTAAAAGGCACCCCTTGAGATTAGTGGCTGTTAACTTTAAGTAGGCCGCCGAGTTTTTCACAAGTGGGTCAAATGAATTACAAATATCCCCGGGCGAGGATGCTGCCCAATGAACAGAGTAAGGAAGACATTGTCTTCCGAATCAACGATACTCGCCGGGTTTACTCGACCAGTAGAAAGTTCCCATGGACCCGACGCGACATCTCCATCACCACGAATCTTCGTGTATACTATTCATCCATCCAGTCGGTCTTCCTGTACGGTTGCAAATGCTGGGCTTTGCGTGTGGAAACTGAGTAAAGACTGGAGGTAATTAACAACGCTACCTGAGGATCATCCTTCGAGTGAAGCACGAGGATAGCTCAGGCCATTCAAGAAAGACGATGGAGGTGGTTTAGTCACGTCCTCCGTCACCATCTCACGAGCTTAATTCTACTGCTCCCGATCCGGTGCCGTTGCCCACTCGGGGGTGTCGAATAAGTCAACTAAAAACCTGGCTCGACCCGGTTCGGTAAGACATGGGGGTCGTGCTTTGATTTTCGATATTCGGCGTCCATCGCTGGAGAAAAGAATGGGTTGAGCTATCCGCGTATGCTGCCGCGAATCGTCACGCGTGCAGAGGTACAATACGTGACATCATTGCAGTCGGCTAAGGTATGCATGATCGCAGCCGCAACAAGTATTCGGGTACATTGCAGTTATGAAGTACGTGCCACCCTAAGCCTGGCATCCTCATCACCTAAAATTAGGGGTCCTACATGAGGAAGAATCTAAAGACTAAAATATTGGGAGGCTTCATTCTTGACCCAGCGGCCAAGAGCATCTAAATCTAACAGAGCAGTATAAGCAGGAAAATTTCCTCACAATTTTTCCGCTTGTTTTATTATATTTTGGAAGATATTTTACGAGTCAGGTTCGTGTGAAAAGTTGCTGATTAGCCGAATGGTTACGCCCACTAACTGTGTCAACGGCAATGTCCACCGACTTTGTCCTCCAGTCTGCATCATTTCCTCTTGAAAGATTTTCCGGTAGTTTTCGCACAAATACACCCCTCCCGTTACTGGAACTTCTTCAGCAGATTGGCGTCTGCGTGATGGGCAATACAAAAATAGATCACATTAACCTGGCTCACCTCCGCCTACTAGACCTCTAGGATCGTCGGATAACACTGGCCTGCAGGATTTTGCAAGCTGGATTTCGGCGACACATAATTTCTCATGGTCCAGACGGTTTTGCCTATTATCGTCCAAAAGTAGGTTGTACTTAAAACAGACGACAAGGGAATGACCTCTCCTTTCTTGACCAGCAAGTCGTACCAATACCTACCGATAGGATTTTAGCTTCGATTATGGTGATGGCATAGTGCTTAAGAAATTAAATCCTTAATCAATCAATAAAATCTGAAGAAAAGTATTTTATAGGAATAAAACCAGCTGCATAATCAATACTCAGACATTCACGAAGAGTTCCGCTATCTGATGGCATTTCACCAGCGTGCAAAAATTTAAGTTACGGGTTTGTGTTCGGCAAGTGATTGGATTGCCTGACTGCGCACAGATTACGCAAGTAAATCGACCTTACTGCCACATCTGGACACTGACGAGCGCATGTTTAACGCTAATCATACAAAGGGATTCCTGGAGGGCCTGCATGCGCAGGAGTTATCAAAAAGCATACGAATCACAAAACTAACCGTGAAAAAAAATCTAGGATTTAGCGTTATATTAATGTTATATCAAGGTTTTACAGTCGTTTCATTTGTTTACTACACTAACCAGCCTTACAGTTCAAAATAATACAGCGACAGAGATTAACTACTTCATTTCTCAGCACCAGCATTAATTATGCTGTTCGCAAATATGGTGTCTGTAGCCCAAAACACCTCCCGCGGTCAACTAAACTACATCCAAGCATAACTTACACGTCCAATCGTTTTCACCGGCCACATAGTTAGCCCAGTAAAAGCAGAGGGCAATAAGAACCGTTTGACAGTCGTTTCAAGTTTTAAATATAAAGTTATAAATATCGCATTTAAACTTTTCTTATGGAAGATGGATGCCAATATCACATGTACAAACTAGGCACCGCTAATGTGTATCGCATATTGTCTGTCAATAAGTAGGATTTATTATCGAGCCCCCTGGCAAGTGATTATGTATGTGCTCTTCAATTGGAAATAAAGACGCTTGCTCAAACCAAGTCACTTCTGCAGTTATTTGCTGCAAATGGAGCCGTGTCCAGTGGTATCAAAAAATGAGATATTTGTTATGATTCAGGGTTTAAAAGAATGTTCCATGACTGGAACCCAAGAACTCCGTTTTGGCACGCTCTCTTAAACACATGGGAAACGATATCAAAATGCTAAAAATTTCGATGGAATATTGGTGCATCCCAAACCAATAATTATGGCCAGAAAGGCAGGCTAAAAGAAGAACTTAGGGATACACGTCAAGGGGAATGAAAATCGAAGAACATTTCAGTCAAATTAACCAACTCAAAATGATAAAAGTTCGGCCACCTGACAATTTATCATTTGAATAAAAATAATATTTCCCTGAGTGCACTTTAAAAGTCCAATTGCTAATTATTTCTTAAAAAAACAAAAATACCCAGTCATTTATTCACATGGGACGAATTATGTGGATGCAGTCCGTGGGAGAAGGTTCCTTAGTTCTACACAGCGTACCGCTTCCCAAGAGGATTCCAATTATTCCTAATGGGAAAAACTTATCATAAACATGAGCGCCCTATGAGAATAATGTATTTGAGTAAATGAACCGCCCGCAACTGTGAACTGAAGAAGCTCACCTATCTTTGCTATGTTCTCCGTATTACCGTACTGCTTCGAGATTATGGCAGACCACAGACAACAGAGACGTTTTGCCATAGTTTAAGTGATTTGGTTAGTTTTTTATCTTGACACTCAGTAAAAATAACCAGCAATATTCTAAAAATGGTAAGAAAATAAGAAATGAATCAGTGATCCTGTTTTTCACTATACTCGTCTTTTTGAACAGCTTTCCCTACATGTCCGAAAAAAATGGGATCGGGAGTTTAGATTCAAGTCGAAAATGTTATCATTATTATTGTTCTCATAACTTGGAGTCTAGGAGACCCTCCAATTTTTCTCATCGGCTCTCATATTTCTGTCCCCGCTAAAAATTACGTCACTAGTCTATTTGCCTTTCAGTACTGCGATGATGGTTTAAGCGAAAAGGTCATAAGAACACTGAGGTCCTTCTGCTTCGCAACATTGAAGGACGATATCGTGAGATTATCAACTTCCTCCTTGCTCCTTCTTATGTGCGGAGTCTTAGAACCATATTAGAACTAACGTTAAAATGTAGAAACCAACGAGCAAACCAGGTGTGGATTCGATTACAAATCTTTTGTAGTTTGCAGGCATCTGCTTCAGATGTGATCGCTCTCCAGCTTTTGAAATAATCGTCAACCGTAACGGCACTGCTTGCCAAAATGTTGACACATTCACACATACATTGTAGGAAGAATAACGACTCGAACACTGAACACTGATGCACCCACTGAAAACAGCTGAACTGATGGATTTCGAGGCTCTGCTTATAATTTCCGATTGTTTGTAAGTTTGTAGTTTCTGTGGAAAGCTGTAAATCGTCTTTCGGAACTCAATGTAGGTGAGTCTCATCCCTAGGTATCGTGTATAAATTTTCTGCCTTCTATTTGGACGGCAGCTCCTACTTTAAATGACAAATGGACGATAGAGGCGTAAGTGGTTTTGCGGAGTTCACGTTTCGCCGATTTATATTCGGAACACATGATTTAGCGTCTTTACTATTCTGAACCTCTCATTTCACGACAAATGCGCTGGGTTGACCTTGGCAGCAGTAATCTTGGTATTACCAATCCGAAACTCGGATTCTTAATCTTTCCTCACTTGACGGATCCATGCATTGGTAACATTTCGTTGACGGCAAAATTGTTCCAGGGGTCGTTGTGAACCCGTTTTCCATAATTTATTCCGTTCTCTAACCTTATCATTAAACTCGTTGTTTACTTTTCTTTTTGGCAGCGCAGGAAGACTTTTCGTTTTGGACACATTCACTTAACAGCAGCGGATGATGAAAGATCTAGTTAAATCATGTATAAGTTATCTCCAGTCCTTTTTGGATCCTCCGTGAACAGATAATCGATGTTCACAGCCTTGAACTCCCTCCTTCATAAGATTACATTTGTAATGCTATATCCTTCGCGGGCCTTTCGTTCCTCGATTGTCTGTGAGAATGGAGTGAGTTATCGCATCGGAGCGATGCTTTTGTCACTTTTTCCTAGAGGGTGCACTGAAATATACCTCATCAGTGTTACAGAAGTCTTTTCGTGAACGCTAACTCCATGCAAGTGACACGTTAGTTCTCTAACTATCTTGTTGCTGTCTTTGAATCCTGTGCCAGTGGGATTTAAGTGTGAGGTCTAGCTTGCTTTGTTGTCTGTAAACCATCAGAATTCCGGGTTTGGAAATTAGTCTTTCCTTCTTCTTTGTCTTCACACAGATGATTTTACACTTAAGGAACATGATGTGCGCTCCTTTAATTGCCAACATTGATGAGCTCACATACGTGGCTATTCCAACGTCCTGTTTGACTTGCCCGTCTCAAAGAACAATTTTATCGTCTTCTATCGATATCTGGGTACCTGCGATTTTGGCTTTGAGTCACATGTCCATTATGGCAACGATATTAGGGCTTCTTTCTGAAACTAGTGCCTTCCGTTTATTTTCGAAATTACACTTTGAGCATCAGTCTACAAAATCCTTAATTTCGCCTGAGCAGTTCCGCTTTACATGTGGCTGAAAATTTTCAGATTGAATGCAAAAACATGTCGGTGCAGTTAGATATGGGTTGATGTTCATCACGTCAAAGCTGTTTAACCAAAAATATTGGACAGCATGATCATATATATTCTCTGTCATGATGCGATTCTTTCGACGAAAACCGGCCATACATTCAAACTCGATGATGACTAAATTCTCGCAAGAGTGGATAATCGCGTGTGCCGCGATTTTAGCATGGAATCATGGTTTAAAGGTCCCCAGTCCACCAGCAAGTGCAATGACCTATCCAACCCATATTCGGTGTTGAGACTCCGAGTTTGACCAGAGCAATCAGCTTCGTGGCGCACTGCATCGTGACGACACATTTTTCCAAAAGCCAGTGCGATGAGCCAACTGGCCGAGCAATCCTCACGCCACCCTCCAGCACGGGTGACGAAATTTCAGCTGATAACGACCCGCATGTCAGCAATCCAACAATTTGCGCACAAAGGCAGAGTCATCATCGAGTGAAGAGGGAGCCGTTAATAGCCCTAGGCATGCAGTAACATAACCACTGCTAACCCTGTGCATGAAGAACCCATGTATAATACTGTCTCTGATGCCAGACTTGTGATCCAAAAACGTCAGGCGAATAAAAGCTCTTGTCGCAGAGATCGCATCTAATTCTCTAAACTGCAAATACGTTATGAACTGGCGGTCGTCCTTTATATCATCTTCTTATTCTGTCAAAAGAGCCTTCAATATCACATGATCCTAATTTACAATGATTCAAAAGACAACTTGGCGAGCATACGCGCTGCTTTCGATATGCTTCTCTTCAGGCCAGTACAGTTATAGGAAACGTTGGAACGCAGTGAAATTTCAAACATGAAATCGATAATGTTCGTCCATTTGCGTGGGTTATCTGAGGATATCGCACAGGGAAGGGTGATAAGAGATAATTCGATGATAGGCGGCAGTAGAGGTGTTTGGTAGAGACCATTCTAGGAGAAGGAGGACAGAGAGATGGCGCGGGGGATACATGCACAGTTAAGCGGCCGTTGGCCAAGCTAAGCGCTGCAGAAGCTTGTACGAGAGGTTCAACATTGACGCACAAAGACCGGCTTCTTCACAGCCTAATGGCAGTCGCTTCTGCCAGCTACAGTAGACGTTGACCCAGTGGCTTGAGGTAGTTTGGTGGGACCTTATAAAATTACACGGAAAGCTTCGCTGGGGTCCACCTATGCCCGGTGTCAACAAGATATGCAAAAGGATGGCGCTTTCGCTCTTGACTTCCCCTTTGCTCAGCCATGGTGGGATGTGTTTTTTATTCTTTTGGATAGCGCCGACTCGTGCGACCAATGACACCGACATCAGCAGCTTCCTCACGGAGAATAATGGACTACACAAAGCCTACATGGACCTTTGGACCGCGACGCCACCAAAGCAGCCTCAGATACCGGCGCCTTGGGGGTCCACAATAATAAAAGGGTGTGAGCATGGTATCTGGCGTCAGAAAAAAGTGAGTTTGGCCGGAAAACTGTAAAGCAAGGATTTGTATTC